>VZTX01021592.1:115560-131286 GCA_013400915.1 Pardalotus punctatus | reverse complement strand
CCGGTGGGGGTGCGCAGTGCAGTGCCCGGTCCCCGCCAAGGTGCAGCCAGGGCAGGATACAGCTCACCGACCTGGAGCGCGGCCTGCACCGTCTCTCGCTGCCGGCGCTCGGCCTCCCGGATGTCGGCCGCCATCTGCGGGGAGAGAGCGGTGAGGCGGGGCTAGCGGAGGCCGTGCCGGTGCCGGTGCCGGTGCCGATGCGGGGAGGCGGCCGCTGGAGGGTACCTGGAGGATGCGCTCCTCCTCCCGCCGCTGATGCTCGGCCAGCGCCCGCTCTAAAGCCTGCACGAAGCGCTCGTACTCCTCCGCCGGCACCAGACACCGCTCCCGCAGCGCCGCCTCCACCCGGTTCTCCCGCCAGAACCGCGCTGTCTCCCGGCGGTGCTCGGGCCTGCGGGACACCGTGACACCGTCAGCACCGTCCGCACCCGGCCAAGTGCCGCGGCGGCCCGGCCTGCGGCAGCATCAGCCCGCCCCGTTCCTACCCACGCACCCGGCCAAGTGCCGCAGCAGCCCGGCTTGCAGTAGCGCCAGCTCCCCGCTCCGTCCGTCCCGCCGCACGCCACGGCCGCAGCACGGGCACCACACGCGCCCATCGTGCTCCGCTGGGTCGTAGCGCCGCACAGCCACGGCCACATCGGCCACGGCCGCCGCCGCCCTCGCCGCCGCCGTCGCCTCCTGCAGCTGGGCCAGCACCTCCCGCAGCCGCCGACGATGCCCCGCGCTGTACAGGTGCCGGCGGCCCGTGAAGGCGCTGCGGCGGCACAGCCCACAATAGTGCACGGCCATAGCACTCGGACGGCAGAGCGCAGGCGCGGCTGCGAGAGCCGGCCCCTCCGAGCCGAGCATCCCTGGCGTCTCAGTGCTGCCCTCCAGTGTAGCCAAGCCGCGCAAACTGGCGCGCCCGGACTGCCCGGCTCCCCGCGCGGTCAGCTGTGGGACTGACAGCCGTCTGTATCTCTTTGGTGTGTGTCTCATGTCCAGAGATGGGCAACGAAGCTGCTGAAGGGTCTGTGTCCTACGAGGAGTGTCTGAGGGAGCTGGGATTGTTTAACCTGGAGAAGAGGAGGCTCAGGGGTTATTTTATTACTCTGTAACTACATGAAAGGAGGTCGGAGTCAGGTGGGGGTCGGTCTCTTCTCCCAGGCAATCAGGGATAAGACACAAGGGCATACTCTTAAGATCCACCAGGGGAGGTTTAGGTTGGACATTAGGAAGAATTTCTTCAGAAGAAGAGTGATTAGATATTGCAATGGGCTGCCCAGGGAGGTGGTGGCGTCACCATCCCCAGCGATGTTTAAGGAAAGACTGGACGTGGCACTTAGTGCCATGGTCAAGTTGATGTGGGGGTGTTGAGTCCTAGGCTGGACTCAATGATCTCAGAGGTCTTTTCCAACCTAATTGATTATGTGACTGCTACAGTGGCTCAGTTGATATTAACTACACAGACCTGCTCTGCATGGTGGCTTATCAGGGAAGCTACTGTCCTAGTGTGTGCACTTGGACATGATTACATCACTTTTAACGTGTCTGTTCTTCTGTGCTCTCATGGGCTTGCAGGTGAAAGTAGCTGTCTCAGCCCAGTGATGTAGATCCTTGCCCACTGGTTTTACAGCTGGGCATATGAAGCTGTATTTCAAGTCTTATAATAGTGCTTGTGTGGTAAGGGATTCTCTCACTCAGACAGCTAATGTGTTCCCTGCTCAACCTCTAACCTTTGACAGGGAACAGATGAACCTGCAGCTTAATCCTCTGCATTGCAGGAGCATTGCAAGACACAAAGCTTGTGTGAAGGACTTTGTGTTAAGGTTGTAGTGGATGCCACACATCAAAATAACTCTGCAACTTGAGATGCTTGCAGCTGGACAAGAACTTGCCTTACTGAAGGAAATTAGATTGCTCATTTTTCTCCTCACCCCTTCTAAATCTGAGTCCTTATGTAATGATGCTCGTAATTTCCTCATGCAGTTCTTAGAATACTGCCTGTGGCAGCACCTGAGAAAATAGGCTTGGTTTGAATATACATGGTACAGGTTTTGAAGGAATCATAGATCAAACAGAGATCTCATGAAGTCTGCAAAACAGAGAGAGAGAAAGAGAAAGTTGCAACTGTTACTTGGGCCATAACAACTGCTTGGGAGCTGGGGCTGCTGCCTCAGTCATTATCCACGTTAAGCTGCAGATGTTGTATTGCTGAGCAATGTGACACTGAGATGAGGACTCTGTGGTTAGTGTAGCCTATCTTTCTTGTCTCACTAGGTTGGTTTCACTAGGAAGATTTCTAGCTGGTCTGGTGACCCATCCCTGTTGGGGGGGGGTATCTCTTCGTGTCATCTCTTAGACCCAGTGACTGTGTACTTGGCTTGGTTTGTGTTACGAATGGATGGTTGCAATATCCTATTCACCCACTCACCATCACTCTTCTGCTCGCGCACAGGGGAGGTAGGTGATGGGGACAGAAACAGAGCAGCTACAAACCAAAATCCAAGCCTTGGCTTAGTGCCAGTAGGAATTGGATTTCAGACTCTACATATGTTGAGCATTTTGTAGGAGGATGCAGGTTAGGCTCATAGTGGAGGAGTACATCAGGGACTTGTTGCTCATCTGAGCAAGGAGATGAACAGAAAGAGGATGCTTTTGGCAATTGCTAGAAAAGATTACATCATAATGTTAGTGCCATGGTGTTGGGAGAATCTCAGCTTATAAGTGAATTCTGTGACCCTTGCATCAAAGGTTTGACTTCAAGTTATTTGGGGTATTTTTCTGTACGATGAAAAAAAGGGGAAGGTGCTTTTTCCCACAGCAGGTTTGCTCGGCCAGGCTTGGGGCCAACTGTTCCTGAATTTTTTGCTGTCACTATTCTCACCCTTTGTATTTTTTGAGATGAGATGTTGAATAATAAGTTGAACACCAGACCAAGGTTTTCTTGAATAGAAAACCTTCTTCCCAGAGGATCTGGGATTCTCAGTTTTGCCTCTTCAATAGTGTGGTAATTTGTACTGTATCAAGGTTTGCTTAGTTCTTGTTAGGCAATCCCCAAGTATCAATCCGTATGATTTTGCTAGATGCAACAGACTACAGTCACATGGTTTTTCCACCTTGTGTGACAAAGTTCAGTCATTGACAGGAACAACGTTGTCCCTGTTATAGTCCTCAGGTACCAGCAGGACCTACTTGGTTGGCTGCTTTCCTCAAAAACTCTGTGCATGCCCCACTCAAAGCCTTTTTCCCTTCCTGAGACTGGAGCTTGGTAATTAACTTGGGATGTGTTGCAAACAACTTGGCTACAATAGTTTAATAATTTACCACATATCACTTTACCTGTTGCACCACAAAATTGCTTTTCCCTTTCTGCCTAGAGTCAAACTCTCACAGTGGTGTATGCTTCAGCTGAGGCACAGTAACTCACTAAGCCTGTAATTATCTACGTGCATCTTCACACAGACACTTCACCTACCCATGTAGCTTTGGTACCTCAGGAATAAACTCACACAATAGTGCTAGACTGAATGCAGTTACGTTAATAATCTCAGAACAATGTATTTTAGTGGGGTAAAAGAAGTCCTGCAATAGGCAGACCTTTCTTGCAGATGAAGTCTCTTGGCTTGCTTGTTTTTAGCCAGGCATGACTTTTGAAAGACATGCGGGGCAGTGTGTGAGGCACCAGTGTGAATAAAAGACAGAAGAATATTTGGATGATGAACTTGTCCATGGGAAGACATGGTTCTCTGTGCTGCTTCCCAGAAGCTGCCCTGGGAAGAGCAGCTTGGCAGAGCTGGAGGAGGATAACCAAAGCCTATGGCTTGGCCACCAGAGGCCCTAGGAGTTGGCATGTTGCAGGGAGTGACTGAATTCACCTATAGATTGTTTGAAATCAGTACCCCTAACTACAGAGCAGTAAAGGAGATGAGAAGCAGAAGCAGAACTTTTAGGGCTGGTAGCAGAAACAGGCTGCAGATGATCAGTTTTCTTTCTCCCATCTTTCCCCGGGTTTCTGTGTTGTCAGAGAAGGCTGTACTGGTGTTTGCAAGTGGTAAGTAACACTAGGGAAGCGGAGAGATCAGATATAACATAATATGATACAGTGCTCCACCTAAAGAAGCCCTGAACAGTTTTACTTGGACCATTCTAAAAAAAATCAATTATTAATAAATATTAATAATTATTATTAATACCCTCATATTTCCTGCCTCTGCTGCAGCAATAGAAAGCATTCCCCCATTTGGTAATGTTTACTTTTTACTGATAGAGATTTGAGGCTCTGCCATAACACACACAGATAAAGAAGGAAATGAATCCTGTGGTCTGCCTGGTCTGTTCAATGAAACTAGCAAGACTGGAAACAGAAATGTTGGTTTCCAGCTTAAAGCCTAAAAATGCTTTAAATATATATGTTTGTAACCACAAGCCTTTCCCTGAAGTACAGGAAAAGCCTAAAAGGCCTTAATTTTGCTTTTGGCTATTCAGTTGCTGAATCCTAATCCCATTGGTTTGTATGTTGTGTATTCTGCATGAAAGCATGTAGCTCCTGAGCTATGCCTTGCCACCCTTGCTTTCCCAGGGAGAGAGATCTTGATCAGACTGATAGAGTTGATTTGTGGCAAATTAAATGTAAATCTGCCAATCTGCCAGTTCCTTATGCCTTATGGTTTATCCAGGAGCTTATGCTTGTATCCTAAAGCCATGTCATTTTTTGGCCCCCCTCTAGCTTCAGAAGGTGGAACAGAAGATAGAAGAGAACTTGCTGTCACATGCAGAAGGCCAAAGTACCCATTATTTCAGTATGCATAGTGAAGGAAGCTGAAAACATTGAGAGCTGACAAGCTGGAGGTGCCTTGGCTCAGGACATCTGGATTCTTCAAAGCTAGCTCCTTTCAGGTGAGTGTTGCCTGCACAGAAGCCAATTGATGGGATAGTTTAACTGAAAATGGGTCTTGCCTACTCCCACACACTTGTAACCACTCCAGGGTTACTACAGGGAACTTTTCTAAGGCTGTAAGTTGGGATCAAGTGCAGTTCTTGTTCTTTGCTGATTCCCATCTCCTGGCACTTCACATTAAAACTTGTTTGAAAATCATAAGAAAAAACATTTCAGATTTGAGACTTAACTGTGGGTGTGCTCGATTGCTTCTCGGGGTGTCTGAATTTTGTGTGTGCATGTAAGGTGTAGGTATATGCCTCTAGCCAGGCTTATGGCTTCAAGTGAATGTGCTCGTTGAGGTCTTCTAAGCAAGCCAGAGAACACTGTATTTTCTCCTGTTTTTGAAAAATGTTAGGTGCAAGCTTCCCTGAAGATAGGGAAGCTCTATAACTTGGCTTCTGATTCAGAGTTGTTACTCGAGCCTGGCTTGATGGCTCTGGCATTCCTCAGCCCCTGAAAACTTTGAATTTGTATAGAGTGACATCTGCTTGTCTGTGGCAACATGAGAGTGTCAAGGGTATCATCTCTTGTTTGGGCTTTGCCCAGCCAATGGCATTTGTTTGGAAGCAAGCTCAGTGGATTTGGTGGGGACTCTTGAGGATACTGGTCACACCAAGCAGCTGTGGGGTTTACATATATATTTTTTCTCCCTGTAGTAGAACAGAGACTAATTTCCGGTTAAGTAATTGGTCCTTTTTCCCCTCTTCCTAGTACAGTAGATGCCTGGCTTATTGTCACACCAGGCCACTTCTGCTCTCTTGGCAATGCGTCAGTTCCTTGTGCTACAGTAAATAGCTGATGCTGTGTAATATAGACAGAGCTCTCAGGATTTTCATGGGCTGGGGTTAGAAACAATCCCTTCTGTTAAAGAGAGGCAGCAGGGAAAGTGCAGGCGGGCTTGGGGACAGGGAACATGAGACAGAGAAGGCTGTGGCTGGTGAGAGATGCTTGCTGCATTGGCACAGGGCCCCAGGCTGAGTCAGAGTGCCCAGTTATTCTTGCAAATGCCTGATGTGTCTTTGACAGTACCACAGGTAGATGCTGCTGTCATTGTAGATGTTTGTAGCCTCCTCAGGATGTGATAACACCACAGATGTACTTGGTGAGCATCACAGCTTGTTTTATTAGCTGTGTTCTCTTCTGTCTGAATGGATACACTATTCTTCTCGTGGGGAAAGGTGGCCTCTTACCCCCCATGTCCTCAAATTCTGTGAAGTTGCATTAAAAGAGCTGAACTCATATCTGCCCCTCCTCCCTGATTTTTAAAACCGCTTCAGAAGTGAGCTAGCAGACGACTGAAGCGACCGGTTCTGCCAGGCTCGTTGCTGCTCACCTTTCCTGCCACTCCCCCATGGAACAAAGCACAGCATTTCCCTTTGATTTCCCGCTTTGAAAGCCATGGGGGACAGAGTTTGAAACGGCCCACAACTTTTTTGGTGTCTCTTCTCCACTACCTCCCTGTAGTGCTGGGTGGATCAGGACAGGACTCCAGGAAGGAGACCTAGCTTGTGGCTAAATTGGCCGTCTGAGCAGGTTGGCCAATGGGATGCTCCATCCCTCTTGGTTGTTGCAACGGGCATCCTGCAGGTTTCTGGGTAGGGTGAGGTAATGCTGCAGTGACAAGGGGAAGGAGCCACAGTGCCTGGGAGTCGGTGGCTTTGACTAACACGCACAGGAGTTCCAGAATCCAGCCTGGCTGCCTGTCACCAGCAGTACGTGCCATCTTCTGGCACAACTACTGCCCCAGGGACGGAGACGTCTGCCCTGTTCTCCATTTCTTTTGGCCAAGAAGAGATGGCATGTGGCAGAGTGGAGTGCATGCTGCTGGTCTCCTGCCATGAGGGGAGGAAAAAAGCAGTGAGTTTGGGTGCCTCAACCAGTGCCCAAGGCACGGGCTGCTTGCCCTCTCTGAAAGGGATCGTGTCACAAATGTGAGGCTGAATGGAGAGGCAGAGAGGAAATCAGGGCTTGATTTTGCAATGTGAGTTTCTCAACTTCCTTCTGTGCCATCAGGACTTGAGAGGTTTGCAAAGCTTTAACACATAGGGCTGTCACTTGCAAGCAGGCAGTGATGCAGCCCATTCCTGGCCTGCTGCAGACTACATAGTCCTGATTCAAGAGCCCCACCTCAGTGTCCCAGAGCTCTCTTAGCAAAATACAAACGGAGATTGTATTTGGTATCTGCTCAGCATACAGGATGATGGGATCACGCCTTGCAGCAGTGCAGCTGCACAGCACATGCATGGTATTTAGTGCAGGTGCTGCAGGTTATGGCTGTGATGCTCAGACACAGTAGTATGCTGACTCAGTGCAGGGAGCAGCAGGATAATAAAGCAGTAGGAATTGGTCATGTTGAAGGAAGTACCAGATGATAGTCTTGAGTTAAGGTTAATTAATCTGATCTCTGTTATTCTGATGAAACTCTCCATGCTTTATAGGTGGTGTCACTTTTGTATGTATTGTGAAACTGCAAAATCAAGAGGAATCCTCCTTTGCGTGCTGGTTCAGTGCCAGGCTGGGTACCTGTATAAGGCTGCTTAAGTGACAGTTGAAATTGCAAATACATTTGTGTGTGTGTGTGTGTCCTCATTCTCATGTGTTTCGCTCTCAGACCCCTGGTGCCAGAAATGATGCTGGAATCACACTCAGATGCTTACAACTGGACAACCCATGTATTGGGGCATAAGCCTCTTTGTAAGACCACTTTCTGTGATTCAACTCTGATCATCCTGCTAGTGGAGAGCCACTGAGATCAGGAGGACCATATCAGTGAAGGTTCAGTCTGATAAAAACCATTCTCTTAATGCTGTTGTTTGAAACAGGGATATTGTATCTTTAAGGCACCCCCTTCTCATTCCCCTAATACCTCCAGGCCTCTGAATGATTCTGGAGGAGAGGATCAGTGCAGGAGTTTAAGGCATCTTTTCCTGCCCTGCTGCACTGCTCACTTGCTGCTTCGAACGCTGTGCTTTGCTGTTTCCATGGAAACCATTAGTTGCTAAGCAACTGGAGCATCATCTGTGCTGAGCCCTCGCATCTAATTATCCCATCACAGTGGCTGAGAGGGGATGGGCGGGGGATTAACTCTTCTACCATGGCAGATCCGTTGACAACACTTTAGTCACATTTAAAGGGACATTGTCTCCCTTCTGCCACACTTATGCGGAGGAATAGGAATTTCTGCAAGCAGCAGATGCTCTGTGCTCATGGCATGCTTGGACCAGGCATACCCTTGCACAGACGTCTGCTGGGAGCTCTTCTTTCTGTTCAAGTTATGCATGATGTACTTAGCTGTATATTTGGATCATGCAGTCTTTGCCTTGTAGAATGTGTCAGGACCATGCTTGCAGTCGTTCATGTATTTCTTTTGTGTTGTGATCACCTCGATGCTGTTCTTACTGTCTCTGTCCCAAGAGCCTGATGTCATGTCTGCTCTGTGAGGTATTGCTAATTCTTCAGAACTCGGCAATGGAAGAGGTGGGCAGCTCTCTGTCTTCTGTCTGTCTGCAAACGTTGCATAGCTCGGTATTCAGTTTGGTATTACCTTACTGTTTGCATCTAGGCGGGGTAGAGATTGCCATCAAGGAGCACTGAAAGCCTGACAGGTCAAGTAACAACTACAGCAAACCTCCTTTTCCAGACCTCTGTAAATGGACAAAGCCACCAGCAGCCTGGTGAATTTTGCACATTCAGATAAAGTAGTCAATCTGAGAGCTGATTCTGATTTTGAGTTCAGAAATACAAGGTTGATGTAGTGTAGGACTGAGTCTCTCCATTGTGGCAGATTGCATCTGAGTGAGATTCCCAGATTTGTGAGGAGAATGGTAGTTTGAGTTACCTTCAGACAAATGCCTGAGTTTAGTGAAAATCTGACTGCATCAAGTCCGTGCTTGGGTATGTTGCATCTGCTTCTTGACTGCTCCCATCAAGACGGATAGGGACTGATTCCTCCTCAGTTTTCACTTTCTGCCAGAAAATGGATGCTTTGTGATTTACTAAGGTGATTGCTTTTTTAGTGGCTGAATCAGTGAGAGTGGGGAGGGTTTTTTACTGCCTGGATCTGTGAGCCAGCTGCGAGTTACTACAAAGCTCCCTAGCAGCACTTGCTGTGCTTGTATAGACAGTGAGGATATAGCTTCAGCAGGAGGGTGGCCCATTCTTACTTCTCAAAACAAGAGAATCCCTAATACCTCCCCAAACTGACTTTGTTTCTGTGTCCACCTTTGAATTGTAATGTCTTTCACTGCAGCCAAAGCCTTCAGGCACTATCCAGACCTAGCAATATGTTGTGCCAACATGTTAGCACTGCTTCCACCTCTCCCTGTTGGCATAGGACCAGAGCATGTGGCTCTCCAAGGACTGAGTGACCCGAGGCTAGGTGGGATAGGGTAACTTGGGAAGATGGAACAGGTGCCCCCCTGCCCTCAGAATAGATGGATGATGGTGGTTATTATTAAGAGCTCTCATAATGATCTCAGGGAGGGGCAAGTGGAGGAGGGAGACATATTTATCATGAAAATGGGAAATGTAATTAAAGTCCACGTGTTAATTAAGAGCTGGAGGGGAGAAATAGATGGATTTCTTCCTGAAGTCTCATTGGCATTGGCAGTTGGGCACTCTGCATAATGCTAATCAACAAGGAAGAAAGGCTTTGTAGGAGAGGCATGAAAGAGAGAAGTTTTGCACAGCGGCTCCCCTGGCTATGAGTGGAGCACATAGTGTCAAGGAAAAGCTTTGTTTTCCCCAGCCAAGGCTGAAAAACTGAAAAGAGGAACAGTGTCCTCAACCTTTTGCATTTGGTTCCTTGGTGTAAATTGGCAGTGTCAAGAAAGGTGGTCCAAGCCTGACCACCCATGTGTGTTTCTCTCTGGCCTGCCTAGACACCTCCTTCAGATGAGAAGTGAATGTGGGAGAGTTCCTGAGCTACTGCTGGCCCATCAGCAGTGGGCATTCCAGCCAAGCACAAATCTAGTGCAGTTCCTGGGACAGCAAGTGAGGATATCCCACAGCTCTGTGCAGATCAGGGCAGCTGAAACCTACTCATCTGCCCCTCTGGAAACATGTGAGATGGCTAATCAGGTGCAAGTCCTGGGTGGTTTCAGATGTTCTAATATAGAATTTTATGCTTGCTTTTCTCTCACTGGTCAGAAACCTATGAAATTACAGCTCTGCATCTCTGACAGGGCAGGTACAGTGGGAGGACCTCACAGGTTTGTGTCTTTGACTCTTTTGCCACACAGGAGAGATCTGCAGAAACACATTTGGAAATATCTTCCCTCTTTGTAGCTTGGCCCTAACGTATTTAACAGGGGGATCCTCTGCTTCTTCAGCTGTGCCAGAACCCCATTACCGCAGTCTGGAGAAAAGAGCTGACTTCTACATGTGCCTTGTGGGAAGCTCAAGCACTGTATGGGAAGTGGGGTGGGAAGGAGTAGAGGGGCTGTGAGTGTAGGGAAGTGTGATGCACCTGCTTATGAGAGAACATTGCAGAATTTGAATGCATCCATGAGGAAAGAGGGTAGTGGTCCATGTGCATATGATGCTATTTGTAGGAGTGGAGGATAATTCTGGCTCTTTGCAAAAATGAGCACAAGGTTGTCTGCATTTAGAACTTAATGGAACTGTTCAAAATGTAGTTTGCCATGTGCTGGGGACTCAGAGGGATCAGGGGAAGCAAGTATGCAAGCCTCTGACTCATACACGATGTCCTAGAGTCAGGAAGGAGTAATCTAAAAGCTGCTTGAGCCATGTGCTGCATCTTAATGAGGGAGGCAGCACTCACAAAAATGCTGCAGCCCAGCTCCTGCTGCCCAGCTTTGCTACCAGTGTGATTATTTCCCTGCAAAGACCAAAAGGGTTTGTGCTGTCAGACTGTGCCTGAGGACTTGTGCAAAACAGTTAGTGTGTGTCCTGATGCCATCCAAAGCTAGAGATGGAGCGCTCCCTTTGCACCCATGGGTTTCTCGGTGGAGAGCAGCAGCACCCCTGTATTCAAGTGGAGATACCTCTGTTCAAGCAGAGCATGGCATCAGGCAGAATCAGGGCGAAATCTGAGAAAGTGCCAAGCACAATGAATTTGATTTGTAAGATTGCCTGTGCCTCTCCTAGTGAACACCCTGCTGGAGCAGCACATGTAAGTAACTACACAGTGCCATTGCACAGTAGTTGGGACAAAGAAATTAAAGTGAGGCAAGGAAATTTGGAAGATAGAAAGTCACTGTTAAAGTTGGACTTTGGACAGAACACTGAGTTGAGCCACGAGACTTCCGGAAAATGTTGAGGGATTTGTAGTGGCTTGTTTGAGCTATGGTGCTTGAAGTATTGCAGTTCCTTCCAGGTGGCTGGCTGGGTGGAATGTTTCCTGGCTATTGGATGGCCAGCAGTGTTTGTAGTTTGCTCCCTGATCTAGAAGTGAAACTGGGGAATGTCTTGCTCTGTCTGCTGGGCTATACTGCATCCTTTTTCTTCCTTTTCACTATTGTGCCCTCTCTTTTGCTTTTTATTTCCTTTTGGCATCTTGGGGCTTAAAGCATTTCCAAGAAGAATTGACATTAGGAGAGCAGCAGCTGCAGAAGCTTGCCAAATTCTCTACACTGGCTGACAGCTCTTCTCAAAACCAGATGGTTACTAATTAAAGGGAGTCAAGTGAGGAGGCTGCATTGGTCTTTCTATTTCTTTTTCCTTCCTTTGATTAGTAGAGTTTGTGACCTTGGAGGAAGATTGTATTCCTGCATTTCCAGGGAAGTCCTCTTCTAGTGCTTGTAATCTGTGGTGATCCCAGTGCTATCCGCTGGGTGCAGGATCTTTCTGAGGAAGGAGGCTGACTGTGCACTCTAAGTGCAAGGTAGCTACCGTGGGTGGTAGGACACAAATGCAGTTGTAAAAAGAAAACACAAAGTGGGAGAGGAAAATGAAATATTGGGAAGAGCTCTTCTTGGAGATCTTCTGTGGGACCTTTACTTGAAGCCTTATATTGTTAGTAGAAGAAAGACTGATGTCATCCTCGGGGAAATTCTTCTTCTTCAGCCTCCTGCACCTTTCACACAGAGGAGCCCTTTACATGGCCAATCTTAGGCCATCTGTGTGCATGTGGGCTGCTCCGTGTGGCTTTTCTCCATGGTGCTGGGAAGATGAAGGGCAGGCACATGCTTCTTTTACTTTCAAGAACATTTCATTTCTAGAGCCAATCTTAACAGATGCACTGTCAAAGCGTAACAATTTAACCTTGTGTGGAAGAAATGGGTATGAAGAAAACTGCATTGACAGTGACGAACACCTCCCACTCCAGTTCATGTCCAAGAAAAGCATAGCAGTTTTGTCTTGATTATATTGTAGAGCTGTAGTCCTCCAACAGGTTCCCTTGCTGAAATCTTGCTCCTCCCCTCTGCCACTGTCCTTTCCTCCTTCAAATGCAACCTCTTACCGAATTTAGGTAAATATGCTGTACTGGAAAACACCAGGGAACAGTTAGTTAAGGAACAAAGAAACGAACAAACGACAATTCATTAAAATATATAATTGTACTTGTTTGCAACTTTCTGTGCACACTCTTAGTCTATGAAGCCAAAGCACAAATTTTCTGAAAAAGGCGAAAGACAGCAAGAGGGTGATAGTCAAGAGCCTGGAGCAGCATCTCCTGCCTGCCTCTCAACCACACAGCAGTCACCTGCAGAAACAGGCAGGAAATCTCTCAACTACAAGGAAAAAACCTCCCGGCCACCAGAGACAAAGCAAGACACCCTTGAGACAAGTAGGCAAACTCATGGACTCGCCATGTTGAGGACTCCCTTTCATAGGTGTGGGATGAAGAAAAGGCCAAGCCAAAGACTACACAAGCAGAATTGTTTCATCTGGTACCTAACAGTCTTGTAATATTTCCCCATTTCCTCCCTCTAACCACTGCCTCTATCCCAGTTATCAGAAGTCTTGCAAGCTTCCCCATGCTCTGACAGCCACAGCTCCATGTCCAAGATGGAAAAGGGGAAAGAGACAAGGAGGGGAAAGGAAAAAGGAGTTTTTCTAGAAGCCAACGAATAGCAACTATGAGCATAGTTCCCATGGTAACAGCAGGATCCAGGGGAAGAAAAGGGAATGTAAATCTGATTATCAGGGGGATGAACTCAACCAGGCTTCTCAAACGCCACCTGCACCGTGTGACTGAGTGCTGAATCCTGTTCTCACCTTAACACCTGTCCTGTGCTGCACTTCACTCTGCTCCAGAGCCACCCAAGGAGGCGAGGTCCCCACAACACAACAGAGCTCATGGAGGTCACTGAGGGAGTCCTATCTCCCACACTCACAGCCCAGAAACTTTCCCTAGAGTGAGCAGTCTCCCTGTAATTGATGCAATATATTACTTTCAGTGTCTGACAACTTAACCATAAATGAGGAGGCTCAAAATGAACATGAAAGAAAAAATTAAAAAATCCAAGTGAAGTAACTTGCAAGGCTCAAGATCTATGCTCCTCCACCCACAGGGGAGAGCAAGTACTCTGTGATGCTCTAGCAAGGACTTTCACTCTGTGGAGTGAATACAGTGAAATCAAGGTAGCTTTCAATAATGTCAAGAGAAGCAGAGCCATTCCAGCATCAGATTAACTTCAACCAGCACATCCAACAGCAGCAGAGCCTGCTTGAAGCAGGGCTCCCAGGCTCGGGAACAATCTTCTCAGACTGGGAAAGGACTTCAGCATTTGGGGTGCTCTCTAAACCCGGCTCTCCTGCACTGCCTAGGCTGCTCTCTGCAGATTATCTGCCAGTGTTTTCCAGCCTGGAAAGGGTTAGATCTCAAAAGCATCTCCTGGGGGTTTGCTACTTCTTTTCATCTCTTTTATTTCCTCAAAAACAGAGATCAGCTGTCTGGATCTGGCTTGACCTCACAGCAAAGCCCATGGCCACACTCAGCAGCACAGATTGTCTGTCTGCAGAGGGACACACAGATTTGCTGTTTTGGAGCCCTTTTGGAGGTGGGCATGAATATTTCATGACAGGGAGAGGATGCTTCAGCAGCATGATGCAGATGTGGATTTGCACTGTGCTGTTAGGGACAAAGGAGAACAGACCCCACGTGAGCATCTCCAGCTCCCAGGAGATCCACTGAGAAGAGAAGGCTCCCAATGGTAAAGGGACCTCCAGGACCCACGCACCATTTTTCTGCAAGGCCAACTGTGCAATGAGCCACAGGTGGTGCCAGCAGCTCCTGCACACACCTGCCGTCCTTTACCTGGGTGCAATATCCCAGCAGAGAAAACTGCAGGTTGTCTTGACCTGGTGGGCAATAGCAGGACAGCCCTGTCAGTCCCCAGGACCTCCCCAGTACCTGACCCTGTCAGAATGCTGCACCAGCTCCAAAATACCAGATGTAACTGAATGGTCATTCTTAACTGGAGCTCAGGTTTCTAAAGAGGCACAATATCCAACTGGAACCAGAAAAGACATCTCATGGGGGACTGGACTGCATTTCATACAAACTGTATAGATGCTCTGTAGGTACTCAATACAACTTCCTCCATTCAAAAGGAGAGTGAGAGGTCTGAGATTCCTGTTTGGACTCTGCAATTTGTAGAGTGGGTCCTGTTTGAGAGTTTCTGAAAGTCTGGCACAAAAGGAGTGATTGTGTCTCTAGAGTACATGCAAAAGGTAGAAAGATAATGGACTGAACAGCATGACACAGGACTGCCTATGGCAAGGCTCAGCTCGTCTCAAATTCTTGAGCATAATTTAGCAGCAATGTGATCATGGGTCTACTACCAAAGTATATTCCTATCTGTCATCTCATGTGGAAGGAATGATCAGCTGTCCTGGGTCAAGTCCCCCAAAATCCAGCCATGCAGCAGTGATACAAACAGGTGGATGCTGATCTGGCTACCTGTGGCCAGATGTGCAGCCCTCCTGCAGCCCTGGCATTGCCTCCCACCAGGGACATGACTTGGTTCTCAGTGCCTATGACTTACAGAGGGTAGTTGTAAAGTGTGTTAAGGTACCTATTACACAGGTATTCAAGAAGGGTCATCTGTGCCGGAAAGCATGATCTAGTGGTCTAAAGGACATAGTCTTAAGGTGCACGAGGGGAGGTTTAGGTTGGATATTGAGAAAAATTTGTTCAGAGAAAGGGTGATTAGACTTCAAAAGGTGAATGGGCTGCCCAGGGAGGTGGTGGAGTCACCATCCCTGGAGGTGTTTAAGGAAAAGACTGGGCATGGCACTTAGTGCCATGGTCGAGTTGACATGGTGGTGTTCAGTCCTAGGTTGGACTCAATGATCTCAGAGGTCTTTTCAATTGATTCTGTGATTGAGGTGCCAGCTGTACACTACTGCTTCTGCTGGGGATGGAGGGTTTGTTTAGTATCTCATATTCTAGTACAACGACAAGAATATTGCATGCTGTGCAAATCCATTTCCTTGCTTCTACACCTGGGCATTAAAGCCCCATTCGGCATTTGTAATCGGAGCCACAGTTTCTGTTTTTCCTCTTAGTTAAAACATCCCCTTCTGATGTGCACACGCTGCTCTTCTCTCATACACGGCCTCGGAGATGGCTGCATCTCCTTTGCATCATCAGAAGGAGGAAGTGGGGGAAATACAATAAGGCAACATGTTTTCTGGTGTTTCTTGTCCCAGCTCTAGTGCTGCCTCTCGGCATCAGAAATATAGAGAGACGATCTGGCTGCGGTGAGAGCCGCCCCGCCGTCCCTGCACAGGCACGCGGAAGGACCGGGCCGCGTCCGCCCTGCTCCGTGTGCCGGGGAAGCCCGCGGGGCGCTGCCCGCGGGGCGCTGCCCGCGGGGCGCTGCCCGCGGGGCGCT
>VZTX01021592.1:49372-108792 GCA_013400915.1 Pardalotus punctatus | reverse complement strand
CCGGCGGGCTCGCCCGGCCTACCCTGAGCCGCTCCGCCGCCGCCGAGGTGAGTGCCCCGCCGGGCCCGGGCAGCCGCCGCCCCATTGTTCCGCCCCGGGGGGGGGCCGGGGCTCCGCGCCGTGCCCGCACCGACCCCTTGCTCCGCGCAACGGGGCCCGTCTCGGGGCTGTCATCCGGACAGGAGGGCAACCGGGAGCCGCCGTCCGCGCCGGAGACTCCCTGCCAGCCGCCGTACCTCCGCTCCCGGGGGCGTCGATAACTTGACGAGGGACGGCGCCGGCCTCGGCTCGGCCTACCCGCCGAGTCCGGCCGGCTGGGAATGAGCTGTCAGTGCCCCCGCTTGCCTTGGACATTGCCCCTGGTCCGCGGGCCCCTTCCCGATTTGCGCTCACGTCTCAGGCGCCGCTCTTCCCAGGTTCTTGTCACCCATTGCTGCCGCGGCCGCAGGCGATTCCTCGAGGACAAAAGTGCCTCGACTGGGGCTTTTCTCTAGCTCCAAAGAACTTACTCGGGTTGCGTCTGGTTTTACCGGAGCTGGTCTGGGTTTTGCAAGACGTTATCGGTGCTGTTAAAGCCTCAGGGAGGATTGGAACTCGCCGCGTTTCACGTGGGGTTTAAACAAACACTCCTGTCGGAGCCCATCCTAACTGTCAGGGGAGACCTCTCCCCTCTCTTTGCAGTGTTCTACTCGATAGGCTTCAGTTCCCTGTTGAGATAAACCAGGCATGTGGTCGGCTTGGAAGAAAAATGGGAGAAACACCACATGTACATATTTTCCTTGCGCACCGAAAGGAACCGATGTAACAAAACCTCCCCTGTGTTGTGTTAGGGATGTGTCTTTAGCAGGTGGTGAACTTGTTCCAGCCCTGCTCTGCTAGCAACCACTTGCTGGAATAGAAATGCGAGAAGGATGCATATCTGAACACATAAGTAATGCTACATGACAGGGCAGGCTGTTGTGGTGTTGTGTGCGGTGGCGTCTGCACGCCTTGGGGGCAGCTCCGTTTGACAGGGTGTCAGGCTGCGGCAGCATACGGTTGTGTCCTGGCTCTGCCAGGCAAAGGGCTGCCGACGGTATGGTGCAGAGGACAACCATGCACCTTTGGCTGTGGAGTGATGCTACAGGAGCCTTAGCTGTGTGCTCTTGACCTGCAGGATCTGTTCTGTGAATGTGGCTACCACTCATTATCCTGCCCAAATGCAGTTTCATGCCAGACATGCAGTAATGACATACAGCTCCTTCCATCCATCAGTCACATATAGGGGTTGTATGTGTGCCTTGCTTTGCTACTTTGGTGGCAGGAGGGATAAGAACAGTGAGTCATCGAGGAAGTGATTTGCCCAAGGTCACTTGGCAAGGATGTATTGGTGCTGAATCAAGACCTCCGTTGACTGGTGCCTCTGATAATGCTGGCTGCCACCACACGTGGGTATGTAATACACTCCCAAGGCTGGTACTAGTACAAAAATGTCCAGGTCGATGTTGCCTGATTCTCCTTGGTGGAAAGATGAGCGTACCAGTGTGCTGTCTCTACAAAAGCTGTCTGCTCCATTGGGACTTCTTCCAGAGCATTCACAACCTAAGTGGTGAAGAACCTTTTTGTTTTTTTGATGTGTGTGTTGCCATTTTAGCAGAGCAGATGGCAGGATTGGTTGCTCCTTACCACCCTGACCTGTGTCTTCATTACCTAGAAAATCCATTTCATGGTGTTTTCTGCAGTGCAGTGATGTAGGTGTTACTATGTCTCCCTGCCCCTGAAAGTCCGTTTCCTCTTTTCAGATCCCTGCCACCGGAAAGAAATAAACAGGCAGCTGCTAAAGGAAAGCATACTTAGAAACTAGAAACCACAGCTGTTGTTTTGTTGAAGAAAGTAAGATAGTTGTGTTTTGTGCTTTTAAGCCCTTTTGCATCTCACTGTGTTGCTGTTGGAAGGTGGCTCTGTGTCCACTGTGTGACAGAGGGGACAGACAGCTGCGTGAAGCAACTGGGTCATTACAAAGCTGGACATAGCAAGCTCACTGGGCTATGCTGCTCCGGGGCAGCTGCCAAGGATGCGCTGGAGTTGCACTTTAGTTCCAGGCTAACTCCAGCCCGCGAGCTGTGGACTTCGCTCATACTGGCTTGGAGTTTCTGAGGTCTGAGCTCAACTCAGTCTTTGACTTTGACAGGTGGCATCATGTCCTCCATACCTGCTCTTTTGGGGGAGAAAAAAGCTTTGCTTTTTCTTCTCTCCACTGCTGTTCTTTCCTGCTGAACACTGTGAGTGCTTTCCCTTCTGGCAGCACTTGCTATGTGGAGGGATGTGGAAGGGAGGGGTAGCTGGAGAGAAGGCTCTTGGTTCCCTCTGTGGGGAACATCAGCTGTGTCCCAACCAGTGGCTGTTTCTTACTGCTGTAGAGACATTGCTTTTTGTTACTCTGGTCATCTTCAGCTGGTTTCAGGGTCCCAAGATGGGTCCTGGGATTGTTTTCTGTCTCTTTCAGCCCCATCTCTTGTCAGTACAGTGTCCAGTTCAGAACTGGCACCAGAAAAACCCTTGCTTCTTTGCCCTGTCTCAGGTGATTGCATCAGGCTTTGCTGCTGCTAGGAGGTAAAGTTCTTAATGGTCAAAGCACTCGAGGATGTGCCTGTGTTCCCTGGATGTCCAGATGTGCTGCTGTGATGGGTTTTAATCTGCTCAGGTCTAGCCATTTCCTGGAGATGGCATAGCCTGGCTTCTAGCTCTTAATTCCTTAGGGCTCCATCCAGTTTTAAATACCCTGACCAACGGATCTCCCAAGCTGGTCTCTTCTGGGACAATAAGTCCTGTGTGGAAAAGCACAAGTTTGCTGTTCCTGTCTGAGAATGCATCAGGGGTCTGTTCCACCTGTGAGCCTGCTCCTGAGCTTCTGTCATTGCCTCTTCCCAGGGATGTCAGCTGTCCCCCAACAGCCTTAGCCAAGCAAAAGCCCAGAGCTTGCCCTGAAAATGTCATTTTCCTCATGCTGTTGCTCTTTTGGCAGAGACCCAGCATCATACCAGTGCCCTGGATGGGGACTGGGAGGGTGGAAGGTGGGGGGCATGTGGGAGGCTTGTGCTGTGTTTGACTACTTTTGACGTTTTTAGCAGGAAACATGGTATGTAGATGCATGGACATATAATATAATGCAGGGTAGAGATATCACAGTGATATGATGTACAGATGCAGCAATATTTTGTCAGTGTTATTTAAGCTGTGTCAGTGAAGTGCAAGGAGAATTGCCAGCACGACTCTTCTGGAAAATCAGAATCTAATGCAGGTCAGGACTTGGTGCCAGTGAGCTCTCCTTTCCTCCCAGGAAGATGTTGCCTGGCAATTGGATTTTCTGGTGATCCCGTGTGTGGTCCTGTATTTCCAGAGGGTGGCAGGAGCTGTGGATTCTGACTTTATGTAGTTGATCTTCATGAGATTTAGCTAACCTATGAGGTTTCTCATAGCACTGAAGCTGTGGAAAAATACACCCATCTTGGAGCGAGAAGCCTAGGAAGTGTGGTGGCTGCTTTGCTTCTCAGTTGTGCATCTTCAGCATCTCTGTGTGGTGCAGATTGTGAGGATGGCCACAGTGATATTCCTCAGTTATTGACTTCTGCTTTGAAGTTGTGTGCCGCTTTCCAGTGGGCCTGTCTTTGCTTCTTTGGTTTGACTTGCTTTCTTTACTGCCCCTGGCAGTTCTGAGTGGAAGGTACCCAGGAACTGTTACTGGACATTAGTGGGCATGGTTTCTGTTGCTGTATTTTGCACTTCATCAGCCTCTCCTGGGGAGGCAGCACCAGCCAAACCACATGCCATGGATGAGAGGCACCCTTCCTTCTTTCATGGTGCCTGTTGCAGATCATCTATTTGGCACCAGACCCTTCCTGGGTTTTGTTTTCCTACCTGATCATCTGTGAAACTCAGAGGTGGAGAGGGTGACGGATTTTGTTCTAATTGGGATGAATTCACAACGGCATTTGCAGTTACCACAGGGTTGTACTCAGCAGCAGCTAGTGTAGAGGAAGCAGTTAGTGTCGCTGGCACCTGCTTTTGATTTAAGGGAGAGCCATGCAATGGAGGGGCAGCTTGTCAGGAGTCCTCCTCACTCCCTGCATCCTTGGCCAGCAGTGCTTGTTGGTCCCCAGAGCAGCCTGGCCCATGGTGTGGCAGGAGAATGGGTCATCTTGGCACGCCTATCTGAAGCCTGTACCAAGCCTTGGAAATGGGTGTGCTGCTGTTGGGCATCCTGACTGGCTCCAAGTCCTGCTTGCTTGGGCCTGGACCTGATGCTCCTGCTACCCCTCTTCCAAAGTGTGGGATGGGCTGTCTGAGACAATATGACTTCAAAATGGACAGGGTTGCCTTGATGCTAGCTACAGCCCTGCACTGGAGAAAGCAGTGTGAGGATGATGGGCTGCAGTGAAGCCTGCCCTGAAGAGAGAAGCAGGAACCTGTTCTGCTCTTGCTGCGTGTGTGTCCATGCTGGGCACAGTTGGTGTGATGAAGCCTGCTTCCCACTCACTCAGCTCTTTATGGGGGCATGGTCTGGTTCTTTGACACCTGCTGGTGTCTGGGCCCAGGTGGCTTCCCTGTATCCAGATATCCTTGCTGAATTGTCAGATGGGTGCATCAGGCAGTGGTTTCCAGCCCCTTTTCCACTGCTTGTGATGAGAGGGCAGTGCCTTCACCTGGCATTATCCTGCTGCATCTTTCTGGGCAGCTCCAGGCAGGGGAACATGCAAGCTATGCCCGGGCATCTTCAGGAGACAGGACTTCCCCAGTGTGGGTAGCTTGTCTGGCAGCTTCAGCTGGAGCCACTAGATAAAACAGCACTTTGATGCCGGATTTTTCTTCCCCCAAAAAGCTATAGCTATGTTTGGGTGTTGGGTTTTTCAGCTGTGACTCAGGATGCCGGGAATCCCAGCTGGGGGACAATGGGGAGCCTCTTCTGATGCTGGGGTAATAGCCTCAAGATGGCTTTAGGACTGTGTTATGCACTGTGCCCAGAGGTGGGGCGTCACCCTGTTTGGTGATGAGCGCTGCTGGAGCCAAGTCCTGGGCCAAAAGCCACGTTTGTGATCTGTGCCAGAGAGGGCGAGACTTGGAAAGCAAAGAAGAGCTCCTCCTGAGTGAGAGATGGACTGAAATACTGAGCAAAACCACAGAGTGCTCCTTGTTCCTGCCTATGCCTACTTGCTGTCTTTCCTCCCAAAGTATGTGGGAGGCCACAGGATGGATCTGCTGGGGAGCAGGAGGGCTGTGCTCCTCAGGCACGTCTGCACCATTGTGCCTCTTCAGGGTGCTGGTTGGGTTGATTTTTTGCAGTTTTATTTTGTTGCGGTTTTTTCCCCTTTTGACTCTGCCTCTCCTATTGCTGGATCTTGCCCATCCTTGTTGCTACTGGTTTGACAGCCACCTCCTTGCAAACTGTGATGTCCAGAGCAATGCTGTGTTCGGTTGCACTGT
Organism: Pardalotus punctatus; assembly: GCA_013400915.1. Lineage (NCBI taxonomy): Eukaryota > Metazoa > Chordata > Aves > Passeriformes > Pardalotidae > Pardalotus > Pardalotus punctatus. The sequence continues at coordinate 103,332 of VZTX01021592.1, read as the reverse complement.
TCTTTCTATTACAGGTCAGCTGAGCAGCTTTCCTTTTCCTTGCTCAGCTCCTACTCCTGTGGCTGAGAAGAGGAATGGGCCAGGATACAGTTTGTGTAGAAGATGTTCTGTGGCACCAACTGTTTGCAGACTCTGTGCTTCTCAAAATGTAAGCACAGAAAATGCCAGGCTCTGCTGGAGTTTGTGCAAGCAGCATGTCTCCTGCACACTGGGTGTGTTGCAGGCCCTGGCTGCAGAAATCTTCCGCCCTGTCACAGGACAGAAGAGGTTTTAAACACCCTGCAGAAGCAAGGACTTGCTTTTTTTAATCTCCAAAATAAAGCTGGGAGGAAAGGTGAAAGGAAGTAATTTAACCAAAGACAGGAAGGGAATATGTGGCAGAGCTAGGGACAGAAGTCAGGATTCTCAATTCCTGCTCATCACTCCTACTCTGCTGCCTCTCTGGGTCTCAGTCTCCTATTCAAGGTGTAAGCAGGGTTTTCTACTCTTCTGAGAAGCTGGAGGTCGGGAGCACCTCTCTTGAAGTATCTTCAATGCTCAGTGCATCTTTGAGTTTTCCAGCAGGATTTGCCTAGCTGAAGTTATAAAGCTATGACTCGTGTGATTACAGTGGAGTTGCCAACTGTGTCCTTGGCTACCAAATTGAGCTTCTGGTACTCCAAGAGGCACTGTGGTTCTTGTCCAGTGTTCACCCTGCAAAGAAAGGCTGCTCTCCAAGAATGCCTTGCCCTTGTTTGGAGGGCCGTACCCAACTTTCTCATAAGGGTTTATGTTAAGAGTCCTGTTGCTTTCTGATTGCAGTGTATCCCCTGCTGAAGTTTGCTTCATGAATGGTCTTCCTTGACTTTCTACCCAGAACATGGTACCTGTCTGATCAGGTCTGTATCAGTTGCCTGATAGGGACTCTGGAGCATTGCAGTCTTCCTAACAGAAAAGAAAATCTTAATATACTCTTTGGAAGACAGATCGTGCTTAATAGCTGTATATCAATGAATACACTCCCCTTCAGATGGGCAGGGGCTCCAGCAGTGGGTGCAATGACTGTTGCTTCATTCTGTTGCCATGCTGGGCTTCAGGCCTCTGGAAAGGCTGCAGTTGGGAGAGGGTGTTGGCTTATATAAAGGTGGCTTATGAAAGGCAAGGGTCCCAACAACCCACACTGTAGGTCTCTCTGCTCAGGGCAGGGACGAACTGGATGGGGAGCTCTGAAGGGCAGTAACTGAGCAGAAGGGCTACATCTCTGGTCAACTCTTCTCAACATCAAGCTGGCCAAGGCTGTGGAAACCCCAGCAGCACTGGAGCTTTCACCACTTCCTCATCAGGATTTGTTCCAGCACTGATCTGTAGCAGAGGATCAGGCCAGACAGGGCCTGAACAGAGCAGGTCTGGCCACAGGCAAGCCTCAAGCACAGCAGTTAGGCTGGGCTGAAAGCTGCCTGTGTCCTGCCTCTGTGCAGCCTTGTTTGAACTTTCCTCTGGCAAGGAGCAAAAGCAATTGGGGAGACCTAGGGCTGGTCCAAGCAAGTTTCCTCTGCTCTGTCTGCCCCCAGATGCAATGGTGGGGTGGGGGCGATAGCAGCAGCTCCAGACTGTCCTCCCAGAGCGAAGCAGTTTTGTGGGGGCTTTGGTCATGACAGCTTTTGAGCAAATGTTTCTCTGCCTCTGGTGTTCCCTGCCTCTTGGGCAGGGAGGGGGAAGTGAAACTGTGGTTCAGACTGAGTCCTCTGGATGGCAAGAAAATTGCTGAGTAGCCGGTTTCCAGGTTGCAGAGGTTCTAGTCAGGGCCCGGTGTGGCTGCCAGAAGCAACAGGCTTGGAATTTCCTCCGCGTGGTGCCAGCTCCACTTGGGTTGGCCGCAGCACCTCTGCTGGGGCCGTGGCTCTGCTTGAGCTCTGCAGATGGGGCGCTCCCAGAGCAGGGGTTACACTCGAGCTGGAGCTGCCCCCCTCATTCTCACAGCCTGGTTTCTATTTTCTTTTCCAGGGTCCAAGATGTTTTGAATTATGCAGCCTGCACCTCCCGCGGGGCTCCTTGAGCAGCCGCCTAATGAGCTGAGCTCCTGACAAACTTTGCTCTGGCTTTGGCTATGCTTGGAAAATTTTACAGCCTTTTCAGAAAAAGGAAATGCCAGGAAAGGCCTGTCTCTTCTTACTTTTATGAGGGGGTCCCAGCTGAGAGAGGCTGAGATGAGTTTGGAAAAGAAGACAGGGAGGATTTTGTATATGGCAGTATATACATTTTCTAGTGATCAGGGTGAGCAGACTCGGTGCATCTTGCTATAGCGGGCACAAAGGGGGTGAGTTCTGCAGGGCTCCTGGCGGGTGCACCATGGACACAGGAAGCAGTGACTCCTTTGCTGCAGGGAGGTGGTGGTCTGTGTCTTCCCTCCAGCTGCCAGCATAGCCACTGGCGATTTAATCTTTGCTAATTATGCTTTTTCTGAATGGTGGTGGTTTTATTTCTACTGTGGTCATGGGCCATGTGAACATGCTGCATGTCAATCCCCAAGGCTCCGGGAAAGGATGGCCACCAGGTGCTGTGGTGGTAGTTTCCCTATCAGGGGATAGCACAGTCCCCGGGCAGGGTGCTGTAGGCATAGGGATATACGAGTGCAGGTGCTGCCAGCACGGTGTTTGACCCAAAAGGGATAGTCTTGTGCAATTTCCCCTTTCAGATAAGAAACCATGTTACAGTAAGAGAAACTGGGACCCCAAAAAACAGTGACTTGCCTGCCTTCCTTTTGTAAGATGGTGCCAAGAAGGGAGCAAGAAGCTCTCTGTTTTGGATAAACTTTCCCTTGGTGAGGTTCTGAAAGTCTGCCCTTGCATTTGACTGGTTTCCTTCAGGAGAGCCCACCAGTGATGTCATGGATCTCCCAACAAATACTTCAGTCTGGAGAGGCACTGAGAATACAGGCTGGTCCTTGCTATCCTTCTCACGTGTCCTCCCAGTGTTCCAGACCCCTTTACAATGGTGCAAATGCATCTGTGGAGACCGGGATGGGGGTTTTGGTTGGAGCCTGTAAAAATGCAGTGGCCTGGGGAGTTGTGGAGCTTCTCCAGTGGGAGGGATTGAGGTTTCTGTGCGATCCATAGGCATCAGCTGCTGCCAGTCATTGTGGATGAGCATCAGACATGGAAAGTAATGGCTCTGGGTGGAAGGAGCCTCGCACTGGTCCTGCTTTGAGGGCTTTGCCTGTTACACTTGTCAGGAGCATGGCTCTGGATAGCTATTTGATTTGGCAGCCTAAGCAGGCCTGATAGCCCTAAGAGAGGGATGCGGGCACTAGAATTATGCCCTACTCTCCCTTTTTTCATTGCTCTGCCCATCCCCTGCTTTCTGTTGTGTTGGGCAGGAGAAAAGGCACCTCCTCGTGGCTGTGTCCCCTCCACCTGAAAAATGAGTGATATGTCCCCTTTCCTTTCTCAGGGCTCATGTGCAGAAGCTGAGATTACATTTGACGGGAGAGGCCAAGCACCTTCACTCTGGGAATTATGAGAGTGGCCCTCCTGTTGGCTTCTCGCACTGACGAGCTTCTCTGTCCTAGCTTGTTCTCAGAGCTCAAAACACGTGGGTAGCTGCTGGGGAGACTATTGAAAAAAATAGTTAAATACTTTATTGTTATTTATTTCTGTGATGCCATCTGCATATATATGGTTTAGAATGGCTGAAGTGGATGTCTTTTGTGCTCTTTAATCAGTTTTCTGATTTTCAGTGGGGAATCCTGTTTCATGTGAACTTGACATTGCGAAAGAAAAGATCAAGCCCTGCTTGTCCTCTTTGCTGTCAGAACAGTACAAACCCAAAGGAAGCACAGATAAGTGCAGGGGCATGGCTGTGTTTCAGTCCATGGCACCTCTCCTTCCAAAACATTTCCCCAGGTCAGAGGTTCAGTAATGATCTGCCTAAGCTGCTCACATCCATTGGAGAATTCAGTGTGAGTTTTTGCTCCTCATTCTCTTTTAAAAAAAGAAGAACCAAAACCCCAAACAAACAAACAAAAAAAACAGTGTTAGAATCTGTGCTTTGGGGCCTGTTTAAAAAAAAACACAAAGCCTCTCAAAAACCCAAACCCATTTTTGCTCTTTAAAAGTCAGTTTTCTGAGTTGAAGTTGTTGAAAAGGAAGAGTTATTTTGCTTAAAGCAGAGCTTCAGCAAAGAAGTGTCCAGCCATTTCCAAATATTTTTGTATCCTTTTAGCCCTGATGTGTTATTTTAATGAGAAGAGTGTTTTTTCCACCTGCTTGTGTGGTCAGGGCCGTACCTGTAAGCAATTGCTTCTCACCCCACCTTGTGATTTCAGAATATGCAGAGACTCAGCTACTGGTGGCAAATGTTTATAATTTAGTTTATTATGCTTCTTAATCAAAAGTAATTTCACAAAGTCTTAGTCTGATTAAAATGTATTCCTTACATTAGTAGGGTTTGGTGTTCTTTTTTTTTCCACCAGTTTGAGGGCCCCAAACATTTTTCTGATGCTGTTGCAATAATAGGCTGCCATTAATAAGTCCTTTCCCCAGAGCTCCCAGCAGCAGCCTACAGGCCTTTGGAGGGGACCATGGAGGTCCACAGCGGGTAGGTTTAACACCAGTGAAGCAAACTAGCCGCCCTGGGATTTCTGTTTCTGAGGCTGATGCTGGCAGTGTCATGCTCCAAGCTCTTTCACTGGAAAGGGATGATGTTGGCATTGCTCAGGGCTGCTGATCCCTGTCTGGGTGATGACATTTGTATTCATCTCACTACAACCATATGGAGGAGTAAATTTCTTTGCCCAGCCTAGGGTTGAAACAAGATTGCAGAAGAGGGTAACTGTGCCTGGTGGCTAGTTAGTTGGAAGGGGAGAGAGAAGAGGTGAGCATATCCAAGAGTAATGCCATGTTTTGGCATTGTCCTTCCTCCAAGACCTGGTCCTGAGCATATTGGGGTGGCTTCTCTTTCACTGTTTGATCCATGGCTGTTTCTGTCTGTGGGTGGTCTGGTGGCTGAGGCTGTGGTGGCTGTTTGCAGTGTTTTTGGAAAAGCTACCAGGAGCATGCAAACAATTGCTCTTTCTTGGAAACTGATAGAAGAATCCCAACAGCAAACACTCCAGGAAGTCAGGCTCCTACTTCTCTTGCTACCTCCTTGCCTCCCCGCTGGGCACAGACGTTGATGTGGCTATACTTCAACGCAGCTTGTGTGCAAGTGGCTCAGCTTGAGGTGAGAGCCCAGCAGTGCTTCTGCCAGACATGACATGCTGATGATCAAGGAGGGGATGAGGCAGAGCTGGGACCTGGCTCAAGAAGAACATGTGCCATCCAGGCTCTCTTGCATGCAAGGTGTGAATCTGTGCAGTCCTCCCTGCTCTCATGAGCCATGGCTAATGGCTGACCCTGGGCTCCGAAGAGAGGAGGAATATGGGGGAGTTGGGACAATAGCGTGAAACAGTGAGGAATTTGTGCATCACCCTTGGCCAGTAGATGTCTAATGCCTTGTCTGATTTGCATATCAATTAATTTTTATTTTAAGAGGACTCAAGTGGATCCAAGTGCCAGACTGCATCTCAGTATGCCGTAGGAGTAACCCAGGAACTGCTTCATTTGATCTGAACGAGCCTGTGGATGGTATTGCCTAATGAGCCAAAGATACCCTGCTGGGTGAAATCAGTTCCTCTCAGTCTGAAACAGGCAAATGCCAATTTTTCTGGGGGTCTTCACGTCCCATTGAACAGTCTGGGCAGTGATTGAGTGAGAGTCTTGTAGTCACTGGTGATGGTCAGAACCCTCTCTAATGGTAGGATGGCTTGCCTCAGACCTGCCACTGCCCTCGGGGGTCCTGGTGCCAAGGGACCTATTTTCTAAGGTGGTGCTGCTTCCCATCATCATATGACTTGTCATACCCAGTGGTGCATGGCTGACCACATCTCAGGTTCAGGACAAAACCCAAGGGAGAGGGTTGGTTGCAAGGGAGCTGCTGGTTGTAGAGCTCCTCTGGTCAGCCTCACTGTTGTGGGATGGGGAGAAAGCTAACCTCGGCTGCCCAGAGGCAGGAAATGAGAACCACGTGGGCTGACTTGGAGCCTCACTGACAACTCATGCTAGCAACAAAAGCAGTGTGGCTGGGATTGGGCTCACTGGTTGACTGCCACAGAGCTGGTGGCCTTGTTCAGTGTCCTCTGTTTGGAAAGAGAGGGGTGGCAAAAGAGGCGTCCCCTTTTGGCTCCAGCGCTCAAAGGGAGAGGCTGCAGTGAGAGCAGATTTCTCTTCCTCTTTCTGCTGTGCATCCATCCTTAGGCACTTGCCTGGGCTCTCACTGTGGGTGTCCGGCTGTTGCGTATGCCAGGAATAAAGGCAGCTCATGGGCTGTGGCACGCTGCCTTTGCCCAGGCCCCCGTAGACAGGCTCAGCCCCAGCACAACAGCTGTGTTAGGGTTTGCAGCTGCCTCTGCTTCCAGGGCAAGAAGGGTCTTGCAGTTTTCATGACAGGGATTTTTCCTCCTGCATTGAGGTCTCTCAGCAATCGTCCTGAGGTCTTTCTCTAACCTCAGCTGAGGTGCCAGGATTCCCCATCGCTGAAGTAGTGGTTTTTGGAGGGAAAGGCAACATAAGCTTTCTTGGTGGACCCTGTTGTGTTTGTTCTGTTCCATTACAGTGCAGCAGCAGTGGCACCAGCCGCTGCCTTTCTCCCTTCACTAGGCTGGAGTGCTGCAGGCTCTCAGCAAATGCTGTCTGCGGACATCTGCTGCCTCCTCCCCCACTGCCTCCTGGCAAGCGGCAGCAGCTTCCCAGCAAACAGCCTGCTCTTTGCATCACCCCCTGCACACCCGACCAAAGCTCCCTTCTGCTCTTACAGGCACCTTCGCAGGACCTTGAAATGGTGGTTTCCCCAGAGCTGGCTTGGCTCCAGGCAGCCTTCTGCCTCACAAGACCATAGCTGAAAAAAATCAGGGTGCCTGATGGAGGAGAAAGGCTTATTAAAGGTGATGCTTACCGGTTCTGGCTCATGATTCAAACAGGCAGCCCTCTCTTTGGCAGGGCTCCAGCCAGTGCCTGGGGCCTGAGGCAGGCACGGAGTCTGGGGCAAAAAGCTTGGAGCCGTTTGACTGGAGCAGATGTGGCAAGGTCAGCTGTGAACGGCAGCCCTGGTGCCAGAGCTGGATGCTTTGGGCCGGTGTCTGGCATGAGTATATCATGTGCAGCTAAGGGAGGCAAAGTTCACTATTGCAGGTATTCATGTGGCCCCTTCCAGGAGACAGATGCTTTGTCTCTTTCTGCTCTGGCCAAATAGTGGGTTGATGTGCTCCTTGGATGTAGAGGGTTGCAGGGCTCTGGGTTTCTGTCTCCTGAGAGTAACCTCCAGGCTTGATAGTCCTGCCATCTTGGCACTACAAAGCACCTGGCAAAGTGGCATTTCTGTGGGTTCAGTCTCTCAGTGCTGCTGCACCAGGTTCCCATCTGTGGGTATAGCATTTGGAACCAGAAGATGTGGCAGTAACCTGAGAGATCTTTACCCCAAGCCCAGGCAGTCCCCTAAGCCACAGTTGCCAGGATGCCCTGGCCTCATCTTGTGTGCTTCTAGCCTGGGGACTTCTCTGGAGAGTAGAGGAGCTGGGAGGGATGGAGTGGAAGGATTTAATGAAGTGGGCATGAGAAGCATAGAAAACTTCTTTCTCCTGAAACTGGTGAAGCAGTAGCTGGGAGCATGAAGGCAGTGCCTGTCTGTGATCTCAGGGAATGCCCAGAAGGAGGGCTGAGGTATATGGATTAGTCAGAAGAGATGGTAGAGGATGAAAGAGGATTCAGCAGCTCTGACAGTACAGGCAGTTTTGGAAGAAGGAGCTGGAGGGATTGCAGGTGGGACATGAAAACAGGAGCTTGGGAAGATGGGATAAACAAAGCCAGTAGGGAAATTTGCCATTTTGTACCTGGATCAGAAAGATGTGAGCACAATTTGAAATGATTTAGACAAGAAGGCACAACTCTGTTTGGAGGGAGAAGGGATCATCTTCATTGTGACCATCTTTGCGGTGGAGGAGTGTAGAGGCACAGCCAGATCCCTCCTGGCAGTCTGGAGGAAGCTTGGTGTTATGTGAAGTATTGCCTGGCGCACAGTTGACAGGAGGTTCTGGCCCCCCTGTTTGGTTAGTAAGGCTGTGGTCCATGACCATGCCTGGTGTCAGAAGAAGTGGTAGTGGGAGAGCTGTGTGGATGCCATGTAAATGCTGCTGGAGGGGCCTGTGAAATCGTCTGAGTGCCTGTGAGAGATGTGGCATAGAGATGGGAGCTGTGGGAGAGGCTGTCTGGCTGACAGCAAGCAGTGAGGCCAGGGGCTGCATGGCAAGCAGGGCCAAGGCTCTGTGGTGTCACCAGCAAAGGGCCTTGTATGCCTGTTGGCATACTTTGGGGTGCTAGTCTGTGGCAACCGGGCCCAGTGCTGCTGCGTGGAGGGAAAGAGCCTGGAGCAGATGCAGCAGCCAGACCCCAACTCGAGTGCTTAGGTGTCCTGTTCGCCTGGGCAGTAGCCACAGGCCCCTTCACCTCTTTGGCATGGTGCTGAGCACGAAGAAGAGGAAGCAAGGGAAGGATGAGGCATGTGTTTGAGAGGGAGATGAGAGATGCCACTGAGAAACAGAACTGAGCTCTCTTCTTTTTGTGCCAGCAACTACTCAGTGGGATGGGGGCAGAGGGGCTGGGCTGCAGGCCAGAAACACCCTCACACATCCCTGAGAGGGGAAGCTGAAATGCTGCAGGAAGCTATGCTCTTGTCTGCACAGGTGATCCAGAGCTGCTGCAATTCAGGCGTGAGACAGCAAAGCCATGCCTCCCCCAGCCATCTAGACCCTGTCCCAGAGCCTAGGAGGAGATGGCTGAGCAGGTAATAGGGCTCTGACAGGCAGCCTTTAAAGTCCTCACTGGGGAATAGGGGTGTCACTAGCAGCTGGAGGCAAGGACTGGCAGGTTCTGGTGTTTACCCTGTGCTGAGGAGAAGCAGAAGGTGCCATGTGGAGGCCAGTTGTTGCCTCCCCCGGGAGATCAGTGCAGGAGTGCAGGGGGGAAGGCAGCTGGGCACGATGTTATCCTGAGAAGAAAGCACTAATAATTGGAGGCAGAGGGAGCACCAGGGTCCAGGAGATTGCTGGGGAAAACATCCTTCCTTTGAGCAGGGAAGGGGTGCCAAGAGTCTAGCAGGACCCTGGCTGTGGGAGCACTCTCTCCTCAGAGTGCCTCGGTTAGTTCCTCTGGTTGTGACTTTGTGTCCAAAGGCTTCCCGGAGGGAAGTGGCATGGCAGGTGCAGGTGTATGGACTGCAGTGGCTGGTGCTGGGTTCAAGGAGAGCAGCACCTGGCTCTTCTCCCTTCTCTGGTGGTGCTGGTTGTGTTCCTATTATGAGTTTCTATTCCCTCTGTGCCAAGGCTGGTACAAGACTTTACCCCAGGTGCTTGGCTGTCACTCTTCTGGGCTCTTGCTTTCCTCTGCAAGGAGTCCAGCTCCTGGATTGGGCCCGCAAGCAGAACTCTGTTGCTAGCAGGTCAGGAGCAGGCTGAGCCAGCACACAGGGAGCTAAGCACAGGCAACACCGAAGCACCAGCTGGGCCTTTTGGGAGGCCAGTGGCCTCCCTAGCCCGAACTCTTGTGGGGTGGGCACAGTAGGCCTGCAGCAGCTGTCTTCTCCACACTGGAAGGATGGAGCCAGGAGAGGGGGAAGGGGGAAATGACTCCGTAAAGGGTTAATTGTGGCTCCAGCCTGCTGCTCAAAGCCCAGGCCCTGCTGCAGGAGTGGTGTTGAGCAGCCTGCTCCAGTTGGCATCTGTCCCAGAATGCTTTGGAAAAGCACTGGCCTCTGACCCCCAGTACAAACTGAGCCCAGCACGTGGGAGGGAGAAATTACTCCCAGACCTTCAGGCTCCAGGGTTTACAAGCTGCCTGCAATAAAGCAGCCATTTTTTCCAACAGTTATTAAATCTCCACTTTTAGCTCACTGCAAACCTCTGCCTGTCGTTCCCCTACTGTGTCCCCAGCCCCACATTGTGCTTCTCCTGCTCCAGCCCTAAACACCTCTAAAAGGTGAGGCAGGCCTTTTTGGGGAAGGCTGAAGTCTAGGGAGAGCTTCTGCCACTGGTTTGTGAGCAGTGCCCCTCACCCTGCAGCAGGGGGTCCCATCCAGCTTGGCAGCTGTACTTGTATCTGTCTGTCCGCTTCCTGCGTGAGCCAGTGCAGGATGTAGCAGCCTCCCCGGGTGCCTTGCTGCAGCAATCCCTGGGGAAATCCTGCACCTGCTTCCCCCACTTGTGGGATGCACATCTGCATCCCTCCTCTGAGCCCCTATGGGGCCAGTGGGGCTCTGCTGATGGACCACATTTCGGTATTGTCCTAGTGTCCATGCTGGGGACTGGGAACCAAAGGGCAAAGGTTTTCTTCTTGGCCTTGCTGATGGCTGGGGCAGCTTTGGACAGGGCCTTGGTTTTTCTTTGCCTCAGTTCTGCTATCTTGAAATGGGAATGGGAGCAGGGTTTGCCCTTACCTGTCATCAGCTCCTTAGGTAACTTATTCTGTCTGTACTCCCTGCAGTGAGCGACAGATTAATTGCCAGGGAGGCTGGCCAGTTTCTATGGGAGATCACTGCGTGGGAGGCTCACGAGGCTTCCTTCACCAGCTAGTGTTTGTAATGACTGCTGCAGCTGGAAAGTGCCAAGAACTGCTTATTCACATAGGATTTCGTGACCATCCAGTTGTATGGAAGTGCCGAGTCGGCGTGGAGCAGTCAGCACTGCCTGTCTGGTGCTGTGCTGAACATGCCAGCATGTTGAGTTGCTGCAAAGGGTGTGGGGAGCACGTGCTTTTGTTTGTACAGTACTTTGGGAACAGAACACTCATTACAAGTGGCTACTGTGCCATGGGCATTGTGGGATCCAGACAGAATGGGAGCTGGTGTTTCAAAACAACCTCTTCCCTGCTCCTCCCACCTCCTGTGCACATTCCTCTGGCAAGGAGTAGGTGAAGGTGAGGAGGTGCCCACAGAATGCAGCTGTAGTCCATGGCCCAAGAGCAGCTGCAGTGCCAGGCAGCCTAGACTCCACAGCTCTCTTCCCAGCAGATGTAGGACACATTCAATGGAGCAGGTCACCTCAGCCTTGCCCGTGGTATCTGTCAGGCAGGTGACACCTGTCTGGGAACCCAGACTGCAGTCCCTGGCCCTTGTGGCTAGAGGAAACCAGCTCTGAGGGTAGCTCAGGAGCCTTAGGCTTTCACTGCACTTCAGTGGTTTGCCAGGAGCAAAGTGCCTTAGTGGGAGTCTCACACTTCACTGGCACCAGCAGACTTGTGCTGCACCTTGCTCCCTCTGTGCTGCAACCCTGGGCACAATGAGACAGGGAAGCCATTTTCCTAAACATGTCTTGGGCCGGTCTAGGATTTACTTGACACACAAGAGAAAAGCCCATTCTTCTGAATCCCCTTCTCTCCTCTCTCCGAGGCTTGGTTTTGTTTTTAAATCTATATGGCAAGCGACCAAACTGGCTGAGTCAGTCAGCTGGCTAGCCACCAGAAGTAAAAATGTGGTTTTGTCCCCTCCCTTGTTCCACCCCCTTCCCCCTGGATTTTTTTTCCCCTTCGCTTAGCGACTGTTTCATGTATTTACAACAAACCTCTTTCTGCCTCCTTCTCTCTTGGGGCTGGGACAAGTGGAAGCTGTTTTTTATTTTCAGAATCAGTGCATAGAGAGAAGATGCAGGAGGGCAGCCTGGCTTTGCCTTCTTGCTTTTGCCCACAGTGATGCTACCAGGGAGGAGGGGGAGCTCCCTGCTGTGTTCAGGCCTTTGCAGGCTGATGGCATCATCTGCTGTCCTACAGGCAATTAGACATAGAGGTGAAGAGCCTTGCCCAAGGCCATGCAGGCCAGGCCTGGGAGGACGGGAACTGAGAGTCAAGTCTCCTTTTGCTGCTGACAAAAGACATGGCTGACACCCAGAAGCCATGCTGGCCATGGGCTGGCCTTCAGGGAGCAGGAAGCTGTGTGAGGTTCCTGAGTGTTTACCAATGCTCCTGGCTGCTGTGGTGTAGTGATGGTCTGGTTGAAATGTGCCCTGGAGTTGTCTCTTCCACTGGGAAGATGGGAGCCAAGAACACTCCTGTGTGAATAGCCAACATCTTTTAGAGGCAAGATGCTCTTTTGTCAAGGGGGAACCAGGGGTGTTCAGCTGCTCTGCTGGCAGTCTGCATGGGCAGCTGGCCAGGTTTCAGGCACCTCGTCCTGTTGGGTTGCTCACAACGCCTGTATCCTGAGGACAGGAGCACAAGGGGTGGTTTTCTTGCCGTGGCCTGTAGTTTGGCCATCAACATCTTTAATTTGTAGGCATCCAAATTATGTAGCCCCATCTGTGGGCAGCCTTGGGACCCATTCCCAGAGTGGAGAGGAGATGGTGCAGGGGGTGAAGCAGTTGTGATCCAAGTACTCACTCTGCTCCTTCCCTCTTTCTTTGTGGAAAGCCTGTGTTCCAGCCTGAGCTGTGTGACAAGTCGTGACAAGTCATGGGATCTCAATGTGTGTCCCAGCTCCCAGTGGGTCACTGGGTGCCAGGGTGTGTCGTACCCCACAGAAATAAAACTTACTGAGCTGTAAATAAAGGAAGCTCCTCTAGCAAGTTTTCAGATGCAAATTGGCCAGTTGGCTTCAGAGACAGATTTTCTTAATTTCTATGTTGATTTTTGCTATTTCAAATGCATACAATGCAGCAAATGCTCCTGTTCGACTCTGGTTTCTGTGTACTTCTGCAAGGGGGCTGCATGAGAGCAAGTAGCTGGCTGCCTGCTGCGAGCCACGCAGTAGCTAAGGATACCTGCATTGGTCTGAACTAGTTTGCTGCTTCCTGTGTCATGTATCACAATTTAATTGTGGGACGTACTTCCAAGGCAGCAAAAATGAGGAAGGGGAGAAACTGATTTACTGGTTTTTATTTTAGCAAGAAAGGGTGTGATGGGCTAAGAAATGTTAAAAGGCAAAATAAATCCTTCACAATATTTTGCTCTGTTGAAATGAAGGGAACTGAAAGATGGACAAAGATGCTTGAGAACACAGTGGGGAAAGGTCCTTCCTCACAAGTTGCTGGTAAGGCTGAGCCTCTTTGTCACATGGGGAATGCAGACATGAGGGGAACGATAGTTATATTATTCCCAAAGAGGCATATCTCTGCACACATAGTTGTGCTCCCACCTCTTCTCTGATGGTTGGTGGCCATCTCTGATGGTCAGCTATACGGTAAAGCTGGAGGTGGCTGTGAAAGTGCTGCAGTGTGCAGTGCAGTCTACAGTTCATACAGGAATTGTGGCACCGAGACACAAGAGGTGGAGAGAAGTGAGAAGTGATGCTGGGATCTGGTGTTGGCAGAGATTTCTGGGATTGGAAATTAGTAGAGGGTAATGGATGCTGCACACTTGCTGAGCATAAGGGGAACTTTGAGGTCAGGATTATGCTGGGGTTATCTCCTGCCTAGTGCCTAGTCCTCAGGCAGAGCCTAGTCCTCAGCCTGTCATCACTTCTCGTTCCTTTCCCATCTCTTAAGTGCTTATTGCCCATAGGCTCGAGGAGGTGTGGGAAGAGGAGAGCTCTGTAGCAATACCTGAGTGTCTCTCTGATGGAATTATTGTGCCTGACAGAGCCACCCTTTTTTCTTAAACTTGTTTGTGGTCATTCACTCAGCAACCATCCAGGACAGAAGCAGAAGAGGAACAGTTTGGAAGGGAATATGGTGGCCTGCAGTTTGCCGGCACCTATGGTCGGGTACTGAAGTGGATACCATTGTTTTCCACCAAACATGGAGCACACTGGGGAGCTGACCCAGTACACGAACTTTTTATGTGCAGTGCTTTTGGAAATGTTCTGTGTTAGTGAATGCCTCCTTGATCCTGGTACTTAACCTGTTTGCTTTTGGTTTTGCTGGAGAGGAGAAAACAAGACTTGTCAGTTCAGTTTTGTCCTAGTCGGTGTCATTTTTCAATCTTTGCCTGGTTGGATTGCAAATCTGTGGGGCTCTTGAAATCCCATTGCTCCTTCTGACAGGTAGGAGGGGGGAAATAATCCTGAAATGGATCTGCTGTTTAAATCTTTTCCACCTCATGATCTGAAACTACTGATGACTGCCTGGCCTTCAGCCCCCCTGTTTACACCCTAGCTGGACTTCTCAAAATGCTGGTGCTGCCTTACAGCTGTTTGTGGTGCTCCTCCACCCAACAACATGATTTTAAAGTTGAGGGAGTGGAGGAAGGAAGCATCCCTGAGGGACTACTTAACTTCCAGGCTTGCATTCTGCTCCCCAGGCAGGTGACTGGAGTTTGGCACAGTCTGTTTCTAGCCTCATCACCAGGAAAGATGCTTGTAACAAGGTCTGACCCATGGGCAGACTTCTAAACAAACACAAACTCCTGCAGCAAATCAATACCTGGATCAATGGGGCTTTTTTCCTCTCTCAGAAATAGAGTACAGCTGTGTTGACTCAGTCTGCTGAGGCTGTTTCCTAGGACATCTCCCTGCCAAAGCCTGAAATGAAGATCTGGAATTTCCAGCTCTTTTCCATTTCCATTATCACCTGAGTTGAAGGAGTACCTGCATTTTAGGCTTCACTGAAACTCTTGCTTATAGTTCTTGGAGCTAGCTGGCTCTCTCCAGTACATCAGAGGGGTGAAAGGCACTGGGCAGCTTGGCAAACCCTGAGCAAAACTGTGATGGCATGTACTTTTTGCCTTCCGACCTTCCTACTTGTCAGATGCCTTTTTGAATGCACTCTGGAAAAAGGCAAATGACACTTCAGTGGACTCAGTCCCTTCCACTGGCCCATACCTATAGGGATGGTTTTGAGGGAGCCCCCCCACAGTGTTTCCCACCAGCAGGCTCTGTGCTTGTGTCTGTGTGTGTGTGTGCTGGACAAGGAGGCTTAACACCACGTGTGCTGTGTTGTGGCAGGTGTTCACCGTACATCACCATGGGGGTTAGGGACTGGCAGAAATGGAGCACTCTGAAACAGCCCCATCCTGCACAGCCAGGCATATTTGTGTTTGGAGCTTTGTCTGTAGTTCTACTTGGTCTGGAAGGTAAAATCACTCTTGTGGAAGTAGTTAGAGATGAAAATGTAGCTGCTGTCTGATCCTCAGGCTGTTGTCACTATGTGGAGGATGGACACTACTTGTTTCCTCCCTGGGGCCGTGCATGCACATCAGCGTGATGTTGTGTCACCAGGGCCAGCAGCCAGGGCTGAGCTTCTTTGTGATGGTCTCCAGTGAATAATGGGTGTTTGAGTATGAGCTGTGTTTGGCACAGAGCAGGTGGGCAGCACTGTGTCCTGAGGATGCTCAGGAGGATGGTCTTCTCCTGGACAATATACCCAGATCTGGGAGCTGACAGCTCATTTCCTATTTTGCATTTGACTATGAAGATGATTGTTGTCTCCTGGATTTGCCCATGTGGAGGGAGGCTAGTGGGCTTGGCAGTCAGAAGAGTGGACCTACTCATGGCTGTGATGTTTGGAAAGTGCTATGAGAGACTTGGAGCCCACTCTGCTCCAAAGCTGTTATATCTGTAACCTTGCCTGGGCTCTCTCTGTACAGTGTTTGAGAAAATCCTGCAAGCCCCAGCTGGATGTAAGTAGGGTGGTGTATCCTGGGCCTCACGCATATCAGGCTTTACTTGCTTTCGCAGTGAGGTTCTGGTGCCCAGAGGTGAGACTGCTGAATTCGCTGAGCCAAGCATTGAACAAGAGAGCTGGTGTCCTCTGTTCCCTGCCTGTGTGCTGTAGGGTAGGCTCCCTGTCTGGATTGAAGTGCCAGGGCCTGAGTACAGCAGGACTTCTCGTGCTGAGGCCCAGCAGGGCTGGGCTGCAGGAGGAGAGGTGCTTGGCTGTGTTCTGCAGCACCGCTGTCCCGCCAAAGAAGGCACGGCAGGACTTCCATTACATCTACCAGCAGAGAAGCTTCCACCTTTTCTCACACCCACGCGCTGGTACAGACGCGCACACGTGTACAGATACAGGTTCATACCAGCGTGAACATGCTTGTGCAGATTCACATGATTTTGCGGTTAAGCAGGCACACCCACGCCAGCATGGATGCAAACAGACCCATGCTGATGCGGGTCTGATCGCTGTCATAGAGGCAGACGTGTTCATATTTGCACGACTCAGGGCTTGTGCTGGCAAAGGAGTGGGCATACATGCTCTTGCGCTCACAGACACTGGCAATGGAGCTAAGCCATGGCATTGGTCTATTTTTGGGAGCACTCCTAAGAATTGTGAGCAGGTTTCAGATGTTAGAGTCTTAGATGGGGGAAAGCTAGAACAGATGGCTGGAGGGTTCAGAGCAGCAGCCCTGCTGAGAGCAGATATTTATAGGCAGATTTAACCCTTGTGTGGTCTCCAGAGCCGTGTTTAAAGGGACAGCATCTGGAGCAAACATAGTAGAGCTGAGCGATGACCTCTGAGGGTGTGCTGTCCTATCTGGTTTCTGTGAGCCGATTATCAGTGTAGTCTGGAAATCCCGTCTATGCTCTGCCTCTTTCTCAGGGACGCAGCTTTCCCTGGACCACGGATCCTGGTTTCTGTAAGCCTCGGTGAAAATGGGCTGGTTGTGGTTATTATTTGCTGACCAAGCTGGGGCAGCGGGTACTGCGGCTGCCCTGTGCTTGCGTGACCAGCAAAATGAGGACAAAGATTGTTTTGTCCCTCTTGCCCTGATTTTTTCCCTTTTTTTTTTTTTTCCTTTTCTCTTTTAGTGAAAGGTTACCCAGATTCTTTCTTTTCCTTGTGGGAAGCAGATAGATACTGTGTTTTCTTTCAGGCATGCCATCTTGTAAAGAGATACAGAGTAAACCCTGCCCTGTCAGATACATCAGATGTTTTTACCAGCCCTCATCTTGGACTTTTGTGCTTGAGCATTTAGGGAAGAGCAAAATCCATCTGGGGGTTGTGCTGCTTTGTTGAACAGAGTTGGCTGCAAAGTGAGAAGCATGGCAGGTTTGCAGTGACAGCTCTGTTTACAGTCCTTTCTTCAAGAGCTTCTAGCCTCCCATTTGGGTCTGAGGTAGTGTTGTATTTAACTTGTCTGGCGTGTCTTGAAGTGGCCTTCGCAGAGCTGAGTACGAGACATGGGAGAGAGTGATCTGGGGGGAAGGAAGAAAGCCATGCCCTCAGGTGGGATATGTAAAGTACTGACAGAGTAGGTATCTGGGAGCTGCAGGGAAGAAGGCACTGGCTCTGAAAGCATGAACTGGGGTGCAGACCTGGGGAGGTATGTGAGTCTGCTCAAGCTGCTTTTCAGTCTGGCTCTGGCAAAATTAGGGAGCAGCGGCACTCCTGGAGCTAGTGCAGGGCACTGAGAGACTGGACAAAAAAACCCCAAAAAACGGAGGTGGGTGCTGTTGGCAGAGTTGGTGCTGCCAGGTCAGAGAATGATGGCCTGTGTTTGTGCTCCTAAAAATGGGAAGATTGCAGCTAGTTGTGAGATCAGGGAAGCAGCTGCAGCATCGAGTGGAAAAGGACATTCCTCCCTCACAGACAGGCAGCTGACCCCGTAGGGTTTGAGCTGCGGTGGTTGTGCACACATGGCATGCACCTGGGCTGTACCTTTCCTCTTCAGCTAATCCAGATATTTGGAGCTGCTCACCAGCTTGTGCCTAGCATGGAGATCCCAGGGAGGCAGNTGCAAAGTGAGAAGCATGGCAGGTTTGCAGTGACAGCTCTGTTTACAGTCCTTTCTTCAAGAGCTTCTAGCCTCCCATTTGGGTCTGAGGTAGTGTTGTATTTAACTTGTCTGGCGTGTCTTGAAGTGGCCTTCGCAGAGCTGAGTACGAGACATGGGAGAGAGTGATCTGGGGGGAAGGAAGAAAGCCATGCCCTCAGGTGGGATATGTAAAGTACTGACAGAGTAGGTATCTGGGAGCTGCAGGGAAGAAGGCACTGGCTCTGAAAGCATGAACTGGGGTGCAGACCTGGGGAGGTATGTGAGTCTGCTCAAGCTGCTTTTCAGTCTGGCTCTGGCAAAATTAGGGAGCAGCGGCACTCCTGGAGCTAGTGCAGGGCACTGAGAGACTGGACAAAAAAACCCCAAAAAACGGAGGTGGGTGCTGTTGGCAGAGTTGGTGCTGCCAGGTCAGAGAATGATGGCCTGTGTTTGTGCTCCTAAAAATGGGAAGATTGCAGCTAGTTGTGAGATCAGGGAAGCAGCTGCAGCATCGAGTGGAAAAGGACATTCCTCCCTCACAGACAGGCAGCTGACCCCGTAGGGTTTGAGCTGCGGTGGTTGTGCACACATGGCATGCACCTGGGCTGTACCTTTCCTCTTCAGCTAATCCAGATATTTGGAGCTGCTCACCAGCTTGTGCCTAGCATGGAGATCCCAGGGAGGCAGTGCTGAGTGTTGTAGGGCTGTTTTCCACTTGTCTTTGCACTGCTATGCTCCTGTGGACCAGACAGAGGTGTATCTGATGTTAGAGGTGGCATGCAGCAACCCTAAGTCAGGCTATTTGTCCAGAGTCAGGTTCTTGGCCAAAGGTTTCACGCAGATGCTCAGTGTGTGCCTCAATGAGCTGAGTTTGTTGTTGTGTATGCTGATTCCATGCCCAAGGGGGCATGAAACTCTGACGGCAAGTCTGGGAGCGTGACAGAGTGCTGGTCTTGCCTTGGATCAGCTCTGTGCTTTGAGGGTGTGAATTCAGAGCACCTCTGAGTTTTCTGTACACTGATGTGCTGGGCATGGGAGATGCAAATCTGCAGAGAGTGGGAGTATGTTGGAGCTGCTTGCTTCCTTGCTTATTCATCCTGCTTTCAGACTGTGGAGGCTTGGAAAGCAGTCACTGTAGTCCCCCCACGCACAGTTGTGTTCTCACTGCTCACCTGTGTGTCACATGGAGGAGCTCTCAGGTTTCCCAGAAGCTCTTGGTCTCAGGTCAGCACTTGCACCCACAATCGAAATGTGACTTTACAGTGAGAAAAACTGGTTTCGGCTCCTCCAGCACCCCCCTTCCCCCCCCTACTGCATATCCCAAAAGCACAGCTGATCCAGCTGGAGACCCAGGTGTGGTGCTGGCAGTGCTGGCAGCGCTCAGCCAGCTCACAGTCTGGTCTGCTGCATGGTGGTGTCATCTGGCAGCTTTGTGTCCGTGGCTGTCTGACTGCATTTTGTACCCAGACAAATTGGTAGGAGCGAGGTTGCTCAGCAGGGCCGCTGGGTATGCTGACACCATGCTCCTGTGGCTGGGCTGGCCAGTGTTCTTCCAGGGCCCACAGGGAGGGCCACCAGCCACCCACTCTCCTCCTACCTGAGGAGACAGAGAGAGAACCTGGCAGGAATGACGCACCCAGTTGGGTAACTTCCAGTCCTGGGATCTGCCCACACTTGCCTGGCCTCCCACAATGGCCCCATTGTTCCTGAGAGGGCAAGGAGGAGGCTGCCTGCAGCTCCCTGGGCATCATTAACCCTCTCCCTGTCAGGAGCAGGCTGCAGGATGGGCATTCATGGAGCAGGAGTTCCCCTGGGCAGGTGGAGGAACTCCCACTGCCCTTGAGTGGGAGGAGGGGAGCTGCAGGGGAGCACCAGCCTGACTGCCAGCTGCCTCTTGCTGCTGTTTGAGCACAGCTAGCAGGTGCCTGTGCTAAAGACATACACCAGAGAGGCAGGGCCCCCCGAGCCTTGATTTCCTCTGGCAAGGAATAGGGAGGCTCTCTGCCTTCTTCCAGGCTGCTTTCTGCTGTGACCTTGCCTTGGGAACAGCCACCAGTGGCTGGGTTGCTCAGACCCTCATGTGTGTGCCAGAGCAAGACATATCTTTAGGAATGGGACATTTAGGGTGTTGGGGGGCTAATTCCAGTGGCTGAGGTATCAGTGTGGAACCTGTTTAAAGCAATTCCAGACTCATCAAAGTGCCTTCTTCCTTCCTGTCTGGTAACATAATCTTGGACCAACGAGCTGCTCGGGGTCTGCTGTGGCATCTGGTTCCTGTTGTTGTGGAGACAGAGCCTTGGAGGGCACAGGCGTGCCTCACCACGGGTGCAGGCTTGGAGCCAGAGCACAATATCCATGGACTGAAGAGGACAACAAGTACCCTGTCACTGGTCAAAGGAGCTGGACAGCCATGTCCCACTCTGCTTGCTGGCTCTGCACTGTCCATCTTTGGATAGCAGTTGTGCTTCCCCATAGCTTTCTGTTATGTGTGTTTCCAGATCAGCTGATTGCAGGGGTTATAGGGGTGCCTCAGCACCCCTGCTCTGTCACAAACTTCCTCTCCAGCATCTGTGGGATGAGGGAGAAGAAGAGGCATTTGGCTAGCATGCCGAGACTCTGTACAGGAAACTTTCTGGATGTCAGTCTTCAGAGATGTTGACCCCAATGTATCTCATGCTAGCTCAGAGACTGGAGAATTGGCTTGGTAATCCAAACAGCCAAGGACTTTGAAACCTAGTAGATACCTCATGAAAGTCACCAACTAGTTCTTCTGCAAGCCCCGATGCTAACTTGCTTATATCATTACCTAAACAGCTGCCCTGGTTCCAAAAGATCTCTTATCTCCTCCCACTCAGTAGCCTTTGCACTCTTCTCCCCTCCTTTGTACCCTGATCTTTGTTGTTGCAATAACTTTTCTTTTTAATGTTCTGTTTCTTAAATAAGGGCAGAACTAGAGTTAACTATGGAGGGCCAAGGGCTGAGTTGGGGGTGCTTGATGATCCCAGCTACTGTACCTAGTGCAAACAATGCCGCTTCAGATCTTGATTTGGCAAGTCTGGGCATGTGGGCTCGAGCCACAGGACCACTTCAAACCCCAAAGCCTCCTACAAACCTCAGAGCTGGAGGAATGTCAGAAGCCCTTGCCCACTTGGCCAGTCATAAGTTAAGCCCTCTCTCTCCTGGTGGGGAAGAGGGGCTCTCTGGGGGGATGTCCCAGGTTAAAGACAAATTTTCAGGTGGGAAGCACTCTGAATGAAAAGCACATATGCAAACGATAGGGAATACAAGTATCATAACATCACCCCAAGACATGGGAGCCCCATGACAGGCTGCCTCTTGGCCTTTCTCTTCATCTGTGGATGTACATCTGCTGCTACACAGAGGGCTCATTGCCTCCCCAGAGGGCTGCAGTTAGTGAGATGGGGCAATTCTTAGCTCTTTCTGCCTGTTTCCTTTTGGGTGGTTGGAGGCCTGGCTGGTTGGATCACCGTGTCTATGGAGGAGCTCTGTGAGTTGTGTGAGTGTTTGTGTAATGGCAGCGTGGCCCCTGAAACTTGGGACCAGGTCCATGGGGAAGGCTGTGCCGCTTTGCACCCCTCGAAGGGCAGAAGCTGGGGAGTTTCAGCTTTACGTATGCGGGAGGCTACTGGGGGTAAAGGTGAAGCACGGTGAGGAGGTAGAGTAGCTGCCCTCTTAGGGTGCGCAGTGCGGAAACCTCTCTCTAGATCGGTGCTAGCCCAGACTCTGATGGTAAAGCCACATGGGGAGCAGTGGCTCCCCTCTCCTTGAGGTCTCTCCCTCCCTTTCCAGCCCAACACTGGAGTCCCAGTGCTGCCTGCAGGCAGCTGCCATCACTTAGCTGCTGGATCTCTGCTGCGCAGTGCTGATCCCCTCTGTGCTGGGGAAGGTGAAAGGTTTCCCAGGGTGGAATTTCCTGCGAGATAGTTGCAGAGCTGTTTCCCCTATGACCTTACACCCCGATGTGCCTTAGTCATGATGGCATGCAAATACGAGGCAACGGGGTGGGGGCTGGAGGGAGCTGCTGGGAAAAGGAAGTGACCTCAGCTGTGGTTTAAATATAGAGCCCAGAGTTTGCTGCTGCTGGGCCTGGTATTTATAATCTTGGAGGAGTGCTCAGCAGCTCTCTGCATCTCTTCTACAGTCCAGAGTGGCAGAGGGCAGTGTGGGAGGCAAGGTGTTGAGGCAGCCACCCTGCTTCCCGCTCTTTCCTGTCTTTCCCGCATTTCTCTGCCCAGGTGTGCTGGGGTACATACACATGTTGCACAGACATAGTGCTGCAATCCAGGCAGTTTGCAGGCCTGCAGGTGTTCCAGCCTCTTCCTTTTGTGCAGGTGTGTCCTTTTATGTTGCATTTAGTGCCTGGATTGGACACAGGAGGAGTCCAACTCTTCTCCAACTCTCTGCCGTGAGCTTCCTCAAAGGCAAACAAACATTGCATGGCTGGTCAGCAGGGTGCAGCTGGGGTTCACGGTGCTGAGAGAGGTGGTAGGGGTGTCCCAGCCATGAGGGTTTCCTGCTGGGACCCTGTCTGCAAAGACTGTGCCGTTCTTCGGGCTGCAAAGTGGTCTGAGCTTGCTCAAAGGGAGAGGTAGTGTTTTGGGCAGATTTTCTGCAAGGTGGTATGGGATGTCTAGCCCTCTCCTACAGTGTTCAAAAGGCATCTCCGTGCTGCTTTAATCTGCGAGAGTGGAGTAAGCATCTGCTGCAGGGATGTGGTGCACGGCTCTGCTCCCCAGCACAACCCTCCGCATCCTGCGGAGGTCCTGGTGTGAGGGCCGAGGTGCCAAGGAAGTCCGGGGTCCGAGTGCACACAGCGGGCTGTGCCTCAGCCCGGCCGCTGCTGCGCAGGCAGGAGGTGCAGCAAGTTGGCCCGTACTCAGCCCTGGCCAGGCTGTGGATGCCCTGGGTGACGGTGACACCTAGTGGCTTTGTCCCAGAGGCTCCACCTCGGGTCCAAAGGTGGGGCACCCGGAAAATCTGGTGCTTGTGGACAGCTGGCATGAAGCTGGAGCGGTTATAGGCAACAGGCCCTGCAGTGCTCAGGACCCCCTGTGTCTCTGGCTTGGAAACAGGAGGCAGGGAAGGCACCCAGTGTGGTAGCCCTGCTACGATGGCTAGGCTGTCCCAGAGCCCTGCAAAAACTTCTAAAAAAAAGAGTAGACACTGTTGTGTTAAAGCTTGGAAGCTCCTTGTGAAGTTCTGGCTTTGCTGGGTTCCAATCCTGCACACTGATGGCATTGCAGACTTCTTTTATTGTTGCCAAAGGATCCTAAAGCAGTAGAATCCTAGATGCAGCTGAAAGACTGTCCTCAGGCTCAGCTACATCAGCTGTTTACCTGACATGTGTGACCCTAGGCAAGACTTGTCTCCCTTGTGATTCTTGTGGAAAAGGTGGGTTTTTAAGGTCTCAGCTGTGAGCCCTGCTTCTCAGGAGAGCTGGTGTAACAGAGAGTAGTGTGAGGCACAGCTCACTAGCTAGGCTTTTTAGCATTACTTGCCCAATCCCAGTAACCCCACTGCTGTACAAATACAGTGGAAATGGCCTGAGGAGGTCTCTTCATCCCGTGTAGCAACTGACCGGGGAGTTCTGTGTTATGGCCTGTGATGTTATCTGCCAGAAGGGTTTTGTTAGGGAAACTGCCCTTCACATACAGATGAGCTTGTCTTTGTGCATCCCAGCACGGTCAAAGGCTGCATGGGGGTGTCCAGCTATCGCAGCAGCCCACGTTCCTGGCCAGATTTCACATACTGCAGGGTGAGATCCTGCCTCAGAGGAAGGTGAACAGGAGCAGCAGCACTACCTTTGGAAGAGATTTCTGGCTTTTCTTCCTGACCTACTGGATGCTGTTACTCAACTGCAGTCTACCAAGTGGCAGCGCACAGGTGGCTGTACTGCCCTGCACATGGGGCACCTGCAGCTTCCTGCAGGTCTCTCGCTGACCCATCCCCAGCAAGTTGCACTAGCCAGTGTACGAAGCAGTTCCTTGTTACCATCCCAATAGAGCCACATGTGACTGTTGAGTAATGTCTGGCACAAGCAGGGTTTCTGTAGGGAACATGCCAGTTGGACTGGGAAGCTAGAAGGATCTGCAAATTTGGTGTTAGACCCGGAAACTCCCTGAGCACAAGACAGGAAGCCAGGCTCTGGCTGGGACTGAAGTAAGGAGAGGAATGGGAGAAACTGTAGAACTAGGGAGACCTGTAAGGGCTAGAAAAGGTCTTCTAAGGCCCTGATTGGGCTGAAGGTGTGACAGGAGAGAGGTAGTAGGGTGCTGGGCGGAAAGCAAGTGGCATTCCCAATTCACCTTGCTGTCTTTGAGCCTCAGCTTCCACCCATGTTACAGGGGATGTGTGTTTCTAGGTGGAAGGGAACATGAATCTGAGGTTTTGTTCTACTGAAGACCTTTGAGACTTGTGGCCAAGCAGCTCCACAGAAATTCATCATTCCCAAGACAGCTCCAAATGGCAGGAGATCAGCAGGGCCTCCCAAAATGACTCGGAGAACTGCTAGGATTCAAAAGGGCATTAGATTCTCTCTGCAGGTCTTTTAGAACCCTCCCCTATAGCTGTTGAGGGTACCACCTTCTCTGCCATTTAAAAGAGCACAAGAAGGATCCAAGAAATAAGCAGAAGTGAAAAGGGGCTTCTCCAGTCTATCAATCTGATGGTATAAGAGCAAGATAATTTCATGACACATTCAAAACAGATGACCCTTGTCAGCAGAGTTGCCCAGTGGAACTCCCTGTCTTCCGGTGTCTCCAAGTCCATCTGGCCAAAGCAAAGCTCAAATGAGAATGCCTTTAGCAACAGCAGCCTGGGTTAAGGCTGTTGTTGCTGGTGATGAATATTCTCAGGCAAGTGTTCCCATACTGGGGTCAGGAAGATGATCCTGAAGTCATTGGTTGCTATATAGCAGGATGTCTCGCAGCTGTGCTGAACCCAGGTCTGTTTCAGGCTCATCTGGCAGTTCAAACCCATCTCTGACTCTTGGCTGGAGCTGGTTGACTGATAGCAATGCCATTTTGCTACTGGTTTTGAGGGGTTTGTTTCTCACTGGAACAGACTCAAAACCTATTGAACAGTCTTGTGAAAAGGATTGTTTTGGAACAACCATTTTTGCATGGAAAAGGTCAAGTTTCTGATTCTGGTCTCAGATCAGAAATGATCCAAGGGTCTCAGACTTCAGAAATCTTGCTTCTGGAAAGTTTGTCATAGGCTTTCCCTCCATGAAATACACTGGCTTTATTGACATAGTATGGTATTTCTTTGGAGGCGTTCAACCCCCTCTGCTGTTAACCCTAGGAGGACTGGTAATCTAGGACTGGTGTTGGATCCCATGCCAGGGATCTCATCCAGATTTGGAGTGCATGGTATTTCAGGAGGGAGCAGCGGGTTTCTGGGGTCTTTCCTGCTGTTCTCTGCCTAATGTCTTTCTTCAAGAAGCCCTTCAGCTTGCTTAGGACCTCTCATTTTCAAAGTCAAGGTGTTCAGCATGAGTTTGTGGCGGTGTCCATGGGATGGTTTGGATTGGGCTTGTCCAGGATCATAGCTTGTAGTGAGTGATTGGGTGGTTATCAGCGTAGGTTATGTGCTTAGAAGGTATTTGTGATGGTAACCTGGTCTGGTTACTTCCTGGACAGGCTGGCAGAGATGACTTTCAGCACTTTGCGTCACTGTGTCACAACCCATCTTGTATGTTGGGTTTTGGTGTGCTGCGGAACACACAGCACAGCTCAGGAGGCCTGGGTTCTGGTGTCCACCGTGTATGCACAATTTGGTAGTCATCTGGGTTACACAGGAGATTTCTTCCCAGCATCTGATTGAAAAAGGAAGGTGAAGCACCTTCCCTTTTCAATCGTTGTGGCTCTGTTTTCCTGGCTTTCACTCTTGCGCCTTCTTCCAAGTGGGATAGCACGGCAGCAGTGCCAGACAGCTCCCAGATGTGGAAGCTGCAAGGCTGGCAGCAGGCGCAGGCTCCACATTCTTTGCGGTGGTGTTGGGAATCCATGTTATCGTCCTTTGGAGAGAGTGGCAGCATGATTCACCAGAAAGTCCTCCGGGAATACAGTTCGGTTTCAGGTTTCTTCAACTATCAGCTAGCAATTCCCGGATTGCAAATATGTCAGCCCAGTCTCTCCTGCCCAGAGCTTACTCCTTCTCTCCCTCTGCTGCTGTTCAGACTGCACTGGAGGAGACTTACTGAAAGCAGTTTTTGTTGTTTTATTTCAAGGTTTCTTGTCTGCTAAGGCTCCCAGCCTCAGATTTAAAGCTGTGGCTTTTCAGATGTACCAGGTGCAAACACTCTACATTAGGATGTAGCCCTTTGTTCAACGGATACTTATTGTGCCTTGAAAAGCCTCCCTCCCAGCATGAGGTAGACTGGGTTGTCCCCCTGTGTAATGATGGGCAAATCAAGGCACCCAAAACCCATCTTGCTTAAGGTCAGAAGTGGAATTGGTGGTAGCTGGCAGCAGAAGCCAGGCACCCCATTTCCTTGCTTTAGCCACTGGGAATTAAGTTTGCTATTGTCTTTAAAACTACCAGGCTAGAGTGGTGTGTTGCTAAATTGGAGAGAAAGACAGATTTCTGTGCAGTCTTCTTTTTGTCACATTGTTTTCAAGATGTTTTGAATTGTTTGTCTCCTGATGTCAGCGTATCTACTTTCTAATTAATTATCTTCCATGGCCCAGATGTATGGCATGTCTGCTGAAATCTAGTTTGAATCTCAGGGTATGTGGAAGGAGCTTACAGCAATCGAGATGCCTATTGTCATGCTGTGGCCACACAGATGAGAGGCTGAGGCAGATCCCTCCTATCCGTCTGCAACAGAATCCAGCTGTTGCTATTCCTGAAAGCAGAACAGAATCTTCAGGCAGCTGCTTCTGGCATTTGTCCCATTAGGAATTGTGAGGCAAGTGTTATCCCTCTGAGCGGACATTAGAAGATGAGGGCTTTCCAAAGTTTAGCCAGGTCCCTCTGTCAGCCCAGGGTAGCATTCCATCCTGCCTTAGGCAAGGTTTTAAATTACCTCCCTAGAGTACCGGCCTAGTCTAAAATGAAGAAAGAAGGTAAGTGCCCCCCAAATATTACATTTTGAAGGAACCACACAGCTGGTGAGGCTCATCGACACTGCAGGCAGTGCCTGAAGGTTTTGTCATGACGATTGCCAGGTCCTTTGGGATCGAGGTGTGTGTTCCATGCAGTCTCATCTGAGAGCCAGAGGGAGAGGAGGTGCATCTGTGGACTCTGCAGGTGTGGGCTTTCAGGGCCCTGGGCTTCTTCCTCCCTCCCTGAGGTATTCACCGTACTGGGTTGTACTAGGGTTGTGCTGCAGTGCTGCTGAGCATTCACATTGTCAGCGAAGCACTTTGGGATCTGTTTCAAACACAGTATCATGCCTGTGCAGATGTGCCACAGGCAGACCTGGATCTCCCAGCCTACCCTTGAAATGGAAGCACCTCCTCGGCAGGTGTAGCCACACAATGGCGTCCGTGGGTTTGTGACTCTCAGGACTGTGGTGCAGCGTGTTGCAGGGATTGCGAGTGCGGTAAAGCGGAGGTGGGGGGGGGCTCTGGGCCACCAGCAGCAGGAGCTGCTGCAGGGCTTGTTTTCTGGAATGCTGTCTGGCAGCAGCCTGTTCCAGTGGGGCTGAAGGCTCCCTGTGGCTGGCCAGCCAGTGGCTGCAGGCAGCATGTGTGCTTAATGTTGCAGCTTGTGCCATATGGACCTTCTCCTCCTCCCTGCTTGCCCTCTCCGTGTCTCATTCCCCACTCGGCTCCCCTCCCCCTGCAAGCAGTTTGACAGAGCAATTGGGCAGGCACTGGGACAGCAGCTCTGACATAAATCTCTCCTGGTGTGGAATGAGGGGTATAAATATCCAGAGAGTGATGTGATCTTTCCAGCTGCTATTAATAGGTCTCTGGAGAACAAGAGCGAGCAAGCGAGACGGGCTGACACTTAAAGGGCTAGCAACTCCCTTATGTGCTGTGAAAATTAATCAGTGCTGTGGCTCACCGTCTTCCTCCAGGCTAGAGCAGAGCCCTCACTGGTGCGTGGGGAGGAGGTGGAGGAGGAGGGAGCAACTAACAACTCCTAGTTAGGAAGCAATGATAGGCCAAGATGTGCACGAAGGATCCCACTAACTAAGGAAGAATGCTTGGGCGGGCTGTGCCAGCAGCTCCCACCTCAGCTTGCAGGGAGGCAGGTGCAGAGAAGACCCTTTTGCAGAGAAGACCCTTTTTGCAGGCACAGAACTCGCTTGTGTTGCATGACAAGCTGCAGCCTGCACCTTGTGCCGATCACAATCTTGGGGATTATGGGTCTGCCAAATGTGCTTCACTCTGCTTTCTTTGCTAGGATGCAGTGGTTTGCCCTGGCAGAGCAAGCACTTGGCTTTTGCTGGTGGTGTCTCCAGGCTCACCTTCAGCAAGTCAGGAGCAGCATGATAGTGCTGCTGAGCTCTTGTGGTGCTATTTAGACACGTGGGGTTTGGTCTGGAGCTGGTGCTTCCTGTCCCTGGGCGGCAGAAGAAATCCGTGCGCAGCATCTGGCTCGCATGGTCCAAATGGGAGGAGCAGCAGACCATGGGCTCAGTAACCCCCCTCCTTGTGTGCTGGGAAATTTCTCTGCCTGTGCACAGGAAAGGTTCTCGGGTGCATTGTGGAGGTGTTGTGCAAAGCATATAGCGGATGTGAGCAAACAGAGAGTAATACCTCAGCTTCCATGAACATGTGGTTTACTCTCCTTCCCTCCTGCCTTCCCACGAATTAAAAATGACTGCAACGGGGTTAGGGTTAGGGTGCAGTTACCAGGGTTGGCTGTTAAACCAAGGGTTTGTGGTGACCTTCCGAATACACAATGTGATAGCTCCCTATCTGCATCCCAGTCATCTCTAATGCCTGTGCAGAGCTCCAAGGGGAGGATTTCCAGTGTGAGCATGAGACTCTGCCAAGGCAACTGGATCCTGAAAGGAGGGCTGCTGCAGCATTGCTTAGCTGCAGGCATGTCCCTCAGCCCAGAAACCTCTGTGTTCTGCCCTAACCTCCTCCTCTCTGCCTCAGCCTGTGGGGCTATTCAGAAAACTGAGCTGGCTTTAGAGCAGGAGAGCATCACCCTACTATCCCAGCAGGTCTGTGGCACATTGCGTCATCCTGCTGGGCTGGAAGCTCCTGCTAAAGTGGACACCCCATCACCCAGAGCCTTAAAGCAGGAGCTAGAACTGTTCCTCAGGCCCCTGGGAGAGACAGAGCTCATCTGATGAGTGCCTACACTTCCCTTCTCTTCCCTTGACTTGCAACCCACTGCCTCCTCAGTTACCTCAACCTTTGTCCCCTGCTCTGTCCCAGTTTTCCCTTTATAGGCTTGCATCAAGACTGTCTGCTCAGTTGTCTTCTGTGTTTTGCAGGGCAGAGGAAACTTATTTAGCGGCAAAAGGGGTCCCTGAAAACTGTGGGGCACTAGATTTCTCTCTAGGGTAACAAAGTTGTCTAAGCTCTGGGAGTACCTGCAAAATAGCTCTGAGGATCCTTCCACTCACCAAAGTGCCAGGCTGGCATGGAGCACCCATTTCTCGTCGTGGCCTTGGAAATGAGGGCTCTCGTGTCTGTGCCTGTTCCTTGAAGTACTGGCAAGTCTGCCATGCCTGGATGAGAGTTTACAGCTTGTCAGCATGTGACTGACTGCAGAGCAGGATTTTTTGCTCAAAGGGGCCAGGGCTAATTCCCAGCATGAGCAGCTCTGGGTTGTGACTTGCCATGGGCTTTGTCTGGCCCTGTGACCGAGTAGCAGTCCCAGTGCACTGGCCCTTCACTGTACCCCCAGTAGCTGCACTGCCCCAGTGTGAGGGGCACTGTGCTGACTTGCTGCTCTTTTCTCTTGCAGGTTTCTGATCAAAGGGCCTGGGAGCTCCCTCCACTGGCACTTGGGAAGCTTTAGCCAAGCCAATGCACCCTGACAACAAACTGCCCAGCCATGGCAAGGCAGGCAGCAGCAGTGCCCTGGCCCAACACCACAATGTGAGCCAAGCACCCACCTGTAACTTGGGCTCAAAGGGTGTGGGGGCAGGCAGCCATGGCAGCAAGACCACTCAGATCTCCCCTGGCAACTCTGGACTGAAAAACAGCCAGAACACTGTCCCAAACTTCAGCTCCTTGAAGGGCAAGGTGAAGCGAGAACGAAGCATCTCAGTGGACTCTGGAGAACAGCGAGAAGCCAGCACCCCATCACAGGACACGGAATCAAAAGGTAATGCTCTCCTAGACCTTGCCTCAGCATGTCTTCCTCTCACTTGCTGCAAACATCCTGGCAGGACTTACGATGGGTGCATCTTGGATTTCTGTGCAGCGTCTTCTGTCCAGGCTTGTCCTGGCTCCTGTGTGACTTTGCATCACCACTTGTCACATCTGCAGTTTATGGACCAGTGGCTGAGTTTTCATTTGCTTTGATTTTGTTTTTTTTTTCATTTCATTCCCCAAACCATTTGTTACACCCAGAATCTGGGACTGGTTTTCACAGGCTACTGAGGCCAGCTAAGCAACAGCATGGTTTGCTGAAACTACGCCGAATGCCCCTGAATGTGCAATGTACAAACTTTCAACTTGAGTCTGGGTTGAGTTTTTTTCCATCTCCTTGCTGTTGGTAGAGAGCTTTCTTGTGGTGTTCTTGCAGCTGCCCAATGACTCAGCCATGGTTTGCAAGGAGGTGCTGCGAGGGTCACTGTCTGAACAGTTCTGTGGTTTCATCAGCAATGGATAACTCTTGTGTTACAGCATGTGGCCTCTGGAAAAGGGCTGAGTCAGTGTTTCTAAACCCTTTGCCTTCCCTGTCCTTGGCAGCCTTCCCTGTAACCTCTTGCATTCCATCAAGCTCTGTGCTCAATGGCTCTGTGGGATACTTGAGCATCTCATGGATGGTTGGAGGAGAAATTCCAGTGGTGTCCTTAGTTCCAACCAAGACCCACACCCAGTCCCCAGAGGCAGAGCTGCTGTTCTGGCTTGTGCTTCTAAGGATTTGTTTTCACAGTCAAAGCCATATTGCCTGGCTGACTTAGACCAGAACTGTGCCTTGGAAGAAGAACAGGTAAAATGTACCTGAACACACTTCCTGCCCGCAGGAAGGCTTTTTCCCCATAGCATTGTAGGGGTAGCCGTACACCACTGATCATAAGCATTTGCAGGTTTATCCCAGAACTGTCTTGTAACCACACTTCCACAGGAAAACTATTAAAACGGCTTGATCAGAAATGCCTGAATCACCTATGTTCCTAATACACTGATAGATCATGTGAATGTGGTCTAGAAATCACTAGATGATGTAAAAAAGTAAGGCCAGACAATGTTTCATTAGTTAAAGCACAGGGCTGTAAGTTATTCATCCTGTGGTCTGATTGCTCTCCCCAAGTCTCTAAGTGCCTTTAGGCAAGCCTCTTCCTCTCTGAGCTGCGTCAGTCCCATCTGAGAGGGGGGACACGTGGAGGGAGCATACAAATTTATAGAGGCCGTGAAGGCCCCTGCCTGATTGATGTCAGCAAAGGGCAGGAGTCTGTCTCTTGTCCTTACAGAGGATGTGAATGCACCCTCCCATTCTATATTCAAGTTTTAATTGCCGAATCACAGCCCCTTTAAATTTGCAGTTAATGCCCAAAGCTCTCTGGTTTGGAATTGCAGGTAGACATGTCCTATGTTCGTAGATTCCTTTCAGGCAGTAAAAATACATCTCATTCTGAAGCTCTGGCTCTCACAGGGGAGTCTCACTAGATCTGGCTGCTAAGACAAGGAGCCCAGACTGAGCAGATGCTTTAGGTCCTTAACCAGTGCTGGGCAGATGTTAGCATAAGGCTTATTGCCCGGTGCGTCCTGGTTGGGTTGGCACTGCCAGCATGCAGCACCCAGTTGGGCAGGACCCCAGCCTTTCAGCCCCTTACAGATCTACTGAGCGTCTCTGATGGCTCTGTCCCTTTTCAGGTGAGGTGGCTCCCCGTAGTAAGCGACGGTGTGTGCTGGAAAGAAAGCAGCCATACAGCGGCGATGAATGGTGCTCTGGGCCGGACAGCGAGGAAGACGACAAACCTATCAGCAGTGCACACAGTGAGTGACTGCTTCCTTACCAGCTCTGAAGCTTGAATAAAACCAGGTCCTTGCTGCAGCTCAGCAGGGCTGATGACAATGGCACCTCTAGCTTTGTCTGTGTGTGCTCCCTTAGCTGAGTGTATGGGGGGCCATTGCAGTTGGTGGTCATTTTGCTGTGAGAATATTTGCCATGCAGTGAGGTCTAGGACTTATTTTGTGGAGATGCTACAGCGATGCTGGAGGAAAAGGTGAATGTCGAGGTTGAACATCCCTGCTGTATGTTGCTCTGGCCACGCTGCTGTGGTCATAATGGCAGCCAGAGTGCGATGTGCATTGCTCTTTTTGCAGCAGCTAAGTCTGTGCCAGGCCACTCACCCTTCTCTCTGCAGCTGTGTTGCAAAGACGGCTGAGTCTAAAGGGGTACTTGGGGTCTTGACAGTGGTTCAGGCAGAGCTGAGGTGGCCCAAGCTGTTAACTTTTTGGGGCAATGAACTGTGGGTCTCTTCTGTTTTCCAAAAGCATCAGCATTCTTTGACATTTTGTATCTGCAAGTCACTTCGCTTTCAAACTGTAACAGGGAGAGTATCTGAGAGACGGGGCAAGGTCCTGTGGGGCCCAAGAAGATGCCCGTGTTGTCTGATGGCGAACATTAACGCATAGAAAAGCAAGGAGAGGGTGGCCTTTGTGCCTGCCAGCACACTGTTTGCCATCGTCTCCAGAACATCCACTTGTGCTTCTTCAGCCTGTGCAGCCTATGCGGCAAAGGATAGGGCTGCTTCCCTTGCCACAGCCTGCTTCCAGATCTGCCTGGCAGGAGCGGGTCACGGTGGGGCTGCCCAGGGGCAGGGGCTTGCACCCACGTCCCCGCACCGTGTTACCAGCGATGCCTCTGTAAATGCTGCAGTGGCAGGGTCGGGCTGCAGGAGCTGCTGCGATGGGGAGAGGCAGCTGGAGGGGAGCAGGGAGCCAGCTGAGTTAAGGGGCGAGGGCAGAGAAAGGCAGGGCATGCCTCTGGTAATTGCAGTGCTTCTTAATATTAATTATGGATCTTACTTAATGACGGCTGACGATTGACAGTCACCTCTGCCGTGCGCAGCGGCCCCGGGCCGGGCGGCGGGGCCGGGCGGGCCGGCGCTGCCACCTGCTGGCCGCTCGTCCCTGCCGCCCCGGGCTCCGAGCCGGCCGCGGCGCCCGCCCGGCAGCTCCTCTTCTCTGCTCCCGCAGGCTGTAATGTAGCAGATCCTGCGATGTCCACGGCCCCACAGCTTGGCCCAGGGTCGAACCCGCTGCCGAACCTGAGCGAGAGCAGTGCTTCCGGCGTGCCCCATGGTGCTGCCCCTGGCTTGCGGTCAGAGGCTGCAGGAGGCGGAGGTGGTGGAACAGGGAAGCAGCCTTCACAGTTCGTTTACGTCTTTACAACGCACCTTGCTAACACGTAAGCAGTAACCCCCAGTCCGCCCCCACTGGTATTGGCTGGCCTTGTCACACCTGCCTGCTGCGTGCAACACTGAGCACAAGAGAGCTGGAGAAACCTTTTTCTCTCTGGTTGCACAGTGAGAACCCGCTGGGCTTCATGAGGTGTGCTGGCAGCCACTGCAGGTGTGCAAACTTGGACTGAAATGCCCATTTCCTCCCAGTGAGGCCTGGCTCTGAGCTCTGTGTCATCCCCTGTAGAGCACATCTAGTCAGCATCCAACAAGATGATTCACCCAAAGCAGTGTGGGCTGCTGGTCTGGTTCGAAAGTATATAAGGGGTGGGGGTCACAGGGAGTGTAATGTAACACATGGTGTTCTCAGTCATAGAGTCTTAGCAGTTAGTTTAGTCTGTTTAGCCTAGTCTGTTTCGTTTTAGAGCTCTGCTGTACCACAAGTTCAGTGTGGGAGATCCCAGAGCATCTTGGTGACAAACCACCTTAGGGCAGGAGGCACAAAGCAAAACCTGTCACAGGACATGGGAAGAGGGAAATTGAAGGGCAAGCAGTCGTCAGCCAGAGATCCTCACTGGGGCCTGTGCAGGACAGATGGGAGGACTCTGAGAACATTCCCCCTTCTTGGTCACCTCCAGAGATTTCCTTCTTCCCGCAGGACTGAAGAACAGAGGTGGCAGCTGGGGCCTTGGATGGGTTAGGATGTGGAACAATGCCTCAGTTCTCAAGTGATTTGTGCTCTCTCCCCAGAGCTGCAGAAGCTGTCCTGCAGGGCCGAGCTGACTCCATTCTGGCCTACCATCAACAGAATGTCCCACGGGCAAAGCTAGACCAGGTATACCACCTGTGAACTGATTGCTCCTGTTGGCACCTGCTGCTGACTATTACCCTTCCCTTCTGATGTGGCCATTTTCCCCTGGCCCATGGCTCAGCTGTGAAAGAACGGGTTGCCATAATACCCTTTCAGTGGGGTGGGAAGCTGCTTTGCTGCAAAATCTCTTTGGCACGAGTTCTTGCTGTTGTCAGCTGCGAAAACTTTGGGATGAGGCGTGGCATGTTCCCCTGCAGCCTGCTTGTGCATTCCTAGGTCATGTAGTAGGGCCTACATCTTTCCTGCAGGGAATGAAGGCATCATTTTGGGGTGGAGAGGTCTCCTGCAGGGTGCAGGGAAGAATAACTTCCTAGGATCTTTCCCTGCTCAAGTTTCTTCCCCTTTTCTCTGCCAGGCACCACCTGCTCCTAAAGTGCTGGGCATTGCTGAGCCACTTCCAATTAACCCTCCTGCTGCCAACACTCCACAGTCCCAGCCACTGGCCCCTCAAGCAAGTCAACCACAGCCGCAGCCTCCCCCACCACAGCCTTCAGCCCCACCACCTCAGGCCATCAGTCAAACACCTTTGCCTGCACCTACCAGCCTGCCTCAGGAAGGGACAAGTGAAGATGTCCGGAGAGATCTGACTCCCAACTCTTTGGGGAACAATAGCAGCAACAACCAGCCTGGAAGTAACCATCCAAATACGCCCACTGCGTCTGCCAGCACCATGCAGCCTGGACAAACGGACTCCTCCGCCACACCGAGCTCCAGCCTCCTTGGAGAGGGCCCAGGCCCAGGGATACCAGGGAATGGGCAGGCAGGCCTGGGACCCAGGAACACCATGAACTCGGAAGGGCTCTCAAAGGAGCAGCTGGAGCACCGAGAACGCTCTCTGCAGACCCTGAGGGACATTGAGCGTCTGCTGCTACGCAGTGGGGAGGCCGAGCCCTTCCTGAAGTCCAGCCAAAATGCGGGTGAGGGGGGCACTGCCCCTCAGCCACAAGCTGCCCCTGCACAGCCCCCCGCACCCCCTGCCAGCATAAAGAAGTATGAAGAGCCTCTGCAGTCCATGATCTCCCAGACCCAGAGCCTTGGCGGGCCTGGCCTGGAACATGAGGTGCCCCACCACCCTGGCGCTGACATGGGACAGCAGATGAATGTGATGATGCAGCGGCTGAACCAGGACAGCCTGACACCAGAGCAAGTGGCCTGGAGGAAGTTGCAGGAAGAGTACTATGAGGAAAAGCGACGGAAAGAGGAGCAGATCAGCATCCATGGCCGGCCCATGCAGGAGATCATGATCCCACAGTCGATGGGGAGCATGATGATGCGTGGGCCTCCACCACCCTACCACAGCAAGCCTGGAGAGCAGTGGCCACCGGGGATGGGCAGCCAGCTGCGGGGACCCATAGATATGCAGGACCCCATGCAGCTGCGGGGTGGACCACCCTTCCCTGGGCCACGGTTCCCTGGGAACCAAATGCAGAGAGTCTCTGGCTTTGGAGGGATGCAGAACATGTCCTTGGATGCTCTTGGGCCCATGAATGCCATGCAGAGGCCCGTCAGGCCCAGCATGGGATGGAGCGACGATATGTCTCCTATGGGAGGCCCTGGGAACTTTCCACAAGGAACCTTGCCCTACCCGCCAGGGCAAGGGGACCCAGAAAGGTTTATGAATCCCCGTGCCAGAGAGGAGATCCTGCGGCATCAGCTCATGGAAAAACGCCCCGTGGCAATGCAGAGGCCTATGGGGATATCCAGCAACTCCATGAGCCAGGGCATGGAAATGGAGAGGATGATGCAGGCTCACAGGCAGATGGATCCATCCATGTTTGCAGGGCAGATAACGGGTGACAGCCTGAGCAGTGCCCCAATGGGAATGGATTTTGGAGGCACTCGGGGGATGCTGAGCCCCCCTATGAGTCAGTCGGGCCTTCGGGACATGGACGCACCCATGGGCCCGGGCAACCTCAACATGAACATGAATGTCAATATGAACATGAACATGAACCTCAATGTCCAGATGACCCCACAGCAGCAGATGATGATGTCACAGAAGATGAGGGGTCCTGAAATGATGGCTCACCAGGGCATGAACCCTGAGGAGCTGGCCAGGGCAAGGGCTCAGAATGGCAATGGCAGTGCAATGCTAACGGGACCCCAGAAAATGATGATTCCCTCCCAGTTCCCCAACCAAGGACAGCAAAGCTTCTCAACTGGGCAAGGATCTTACCCCAGCCTGCCCCAGGAGATGGGCAGTGGCTCAGACATGTTCAGCCCTGAGCAGGGCACCATGCCCGTTGGGAGCATCGGTGGCACCACCAGACTCAGCCACATCCCTCTGCCTCCAGCCTCCAATCCCACTCCCACACCAGGGGGAAACCTGGCCAACATTCACCCAGCACCTTCCCGGGGACTGGGCCGCCGGCCCTCTGACCTCACCATCAACATCAACCAGATGAATTCCCCTGGTATGGGTCACCTCAAGTCTCCCACCCTTAGCCAGGTGCATTCGCCACTGGTCACCTCCCCATCTGCCAATCTCAAGTCCCCACAGACACCTTCACAAATGGTCAGCATGCCACCTTCAAACCAGTCTGGACCTCTCAAGTCCCCCCAAGTGATGAGTTCCTCTCTCAACGTCCGGTCTCCAACTGGCTCGCCAAGCCGCCTGAAGTCCCCTTCTATGGCTGTTTCTTCTCCTGGTTGGGTGCCATCTCCCAAAGCCACCATGCCCAGCCCAGGAGTCAACCAGAGCAAGCAGACTCTCAATATGAACTCATCTGCTTCCATGGGAGCACTGGATCAGGGTATGCTGGATGTCTTGTGTGCGAGTGCATGTCTGTGTTTAGTTTTGGTGAGTATGTGGACAGTGTTTCTCTCCAGCCCATGAGCTCTCTCAGGAGCAGGAAGGCACGTGTTCCTGAGCCTGGCCTCGCATCTCATTTTTTCCCAGGAGCAAGTAATTTTTCGCAGGAGTCCAAACAGGGCCTTTTCAGGTAGATCTGTGACACAGGCAGCAAACACTGTCTGTGCTGGGCAATCAGGGGCAGGTTTAAGTGGAAGTCTGTCACTGCTCTGGAGCAGGGTCTCTGCCATGAGCCTTCTCAGACTCCAGAGAGTGCTGGGTTGCCAGCTCTGTGTTTTGCATCCTTCTCTGTTCACTGCTGTTGGAGGGAGGTGACAAAATTGCTCTCTGGTGGGAGCAAACCACAGTGTGTGGACAATACTAAGTTGATCTCTGTCTTGTTTGCAGGTACTCTCCCTTCTGGGCCTCGGAGCAGCTCTTCCGCACCAGTCAGTAACACCTCTAGCGCCATGAATCCGAACATGCCTTTTACTTCCTCTCCAGATCCATCCCCTTCCCAGAACCCCCTCTCACTGATGATGTCCCAGATGTCCAAGTATGCCATGCCCAGCTCCACACCACTTTACCACAATGCCATCAAAACCATCGCCACCTCTGATGATGAGCTGCTGCCAGACAGGCCTATGCTTCCACCTGGAAGTATGTCAGGTACCTACTTCTGGAGGTGGGCTTGCAAGGGGTCAGACTGTCTTGTGGCTGCCAGTAGACCAGAGGCAGGAGGTGGAGGAGGCATTAGAAACTCTGATCTCCCCCGACTGCCATGTCACACAGCTTAAATTTCCCCTTGTTTGTAATAGTCTGTGCTCTTCCCTGCCCTGTGCCCAGGCTGCCCATCAGCTTTTGGCTTGGGTGGAAGAACATGAGCCAGTCTGGCTTGCAGAGTCCTTCTTCCACAAGACGTGGAAATTTTTTACCTTTACCCCGTGCTTGTCTATTTGGCCCAAATTTTCCTGGCTCTTGGGGTTTTCTCAGGTCCAGGTGTTGCAGGCAGAGGTCTGCTGCTTAGAGCCCTTGTGTTCCTGTGCAGTGGAACAGGGATGCTCTGAATGGGGCTTGGGAGTCTGGTGTTTTGAGTGGAGCCCAAGTGCCTGCACAGGCAAGGCTTTGTTGTATCACGGTTGTGATTTCAGTAGGTCAGATATGCTCCACTAGCTAGTGGCACTGGTGAGGACATCTAGGCAAATGAGTGGTTTTTGTCACATGGTGATCAGCCCAAATGGGGAATTCCAACATGCTCTACTACTTGATTTAGGGGTTTAAAGCTGAGCGATAAATATTTTTGGCAGTTTTGAAAATGAAAAATCAACTTTTTGACTCTTTCACTGCTGAGCAGTCACTTAAGTTGACCACAGGCAAGCAAATGCATTGTCTGCCTCCACAGGCACTGATGGCTGCTCTGCTTTTCTGATGGGCACAGGCCTCCCGCCCAGACAGCACCTGTGTCAGGCTGCCAACTCTTTTGCTTTTTTATCTCCTCACCACCCGAGGTTGTGCAGTCACTGGAGCTTGCTGGGTGGCAAACCCTGTGGCAGGCAGTGGTGAAGGGTCACTTCTTGCTGCCTTTCAGGCATCTGAGAGTCCTGCTGAGACCATGGTGTAGGATCCAAACTGAGCCGGCCAGGACTCTAAAACCAGGGGACTGTAAGAAATTACAAATCCAGCATGGGACTGGATGAATCTAAAAGAGCCCTCTGGTGCTTGTGGGGCTTGGGGAGCTAGAGTCTGGGGCACTTTTTCCTGACATTGGTGCTGTGCAAGCCCATCTTGGAGCTGCTTATTGAGCATCGTGCTCAGGGCATTCTGAACAGGACTGCTTGGCAGGCTTTCAGGATGTGGATTTTGCAGCCCTGAAAGGTCTGTGGGAAGGGTTAACTCGTCTCTCTTTTTCCTGTCCTTAGGCGTGACAGGGAATCAGCCAAATCAACTGCACTTGAACTCTGTGGGGCCTGGATCCTCTCAGAGCCCCATGGGAATGAACCTGCCTGGTCAGCAGCCCCTTTCCCATGAACCGCCCCCCACCTCCATGATGTCCTCCCCAAACCCTCTGGGCTCCAACATTCCTATGCATCCGAGTGGGCCAGGGGCAGGCGTGCCCCCTCAGAACCCCATGATGCTGCCCCCAGGTCCCCAGGACTCGTTGAACCAGCAGTGTGGCCCTGTGCCCAACAGTTCACAGATGATTCCTTCCAACCAGCTTGTGTTCCCCCGCATGCAGCAGCCCCACAATGCCATGCCATCTCCTGCCGGAGGCATGCCCATGACCCCCAGTGCGGGAGGCGGCCCTGGGATGCAGCAGCATTACCCGCCAGGGATGCCCTTGCCACCTGAGGACCTTTCCTCCCAGCAGCCTGGCCAGATGCCTCCTCAGCAGCACATGATGGGAAAGAGCATCCCACCTCGGATTGGTGACCCTTACCCTCCTGTACTTCCTGGGGTGGCGTCGGTGCTGAATGACCCCGAGCTCAGTGAGGTCATCCGCCCCACGCCCACGGGGATCCCGGAGTTTGACCTGTCCAGGATCATCCCATCAGAGAAGCCAAGCAGCACCTTGCAGTATTTCCCCAAGAGCGACAGCCAGGCACCCAAATCTCAGCCTTCCAACCTCCACCTCATGAACCTGCAGAACATGATGGCTGAGCAGCCCCCCGTGCGTCCAGGTATGAATGCTCCGAGCCTCCCCGGGCAGCAGGGCGTGCAGAGGGGACTCAGCATGCCCATTTGCCATCCTGGACAAGTGCCCATGCTGGGCAGGACAGGCATACCACCCCAGCAAGGCATGATGGGCAACAGCATGCACCAGGGCATGATGTCTCCACAGCAGAGCCTGATGGCCCAGCAGAATTTCATGCTGATGCAGGCCAAGCAGAGAAGCATGTCTGTGTCGGGGGAGATGTATGCCCAGACAGGACATATGATGTCACCTCAAGGCTCTCTCATGGGGCCCCCCCCTCAGCAGAACCTCATGGTCACGCACCAGATGAGGCAGAGGAGTGTCTCCCTGGACAGCCAGATGAGTTACATCCCCGGGCCTGGGAACATGGCGAACTTGCCTTTCTAACCCTGAGTGGCACTCAGGGCTGGGGAGGGGATGAGGCTGCCCCTATGAACATTTTTAAACCTTTCTGAGGGGGAGGGTTAAGGGCCAATGCTGGTGGAGGACACCCGTGGGATGCTTTTCATATTGGATTCGCCTCTACGCAGCAAACCGGATGTGCAGTAAACTTGATGTGAATTGGGTTTCTTTTCCTTTCTTTTTTGGGGAAGGGGAGGGTGGAGAGGCTGGGAGTGGAGCTGTTATTTTGAACCCTGTGTGGTGACCAGGGGCATTCAGACCTTGTGGCAGTTTGTAAAGTTTTCACTTATGGTTTTCCTCTGTCAAGTGTTTTTCTTGCCCTTTTTTCTCCCTCTCTTTTTTTAGTTTTTTTTTTTTCCCCTTCATTTTTAAACAACCAAAATGTGCAAGAGGGTTTTTGGAACTAGTTGTAAATAGGTCGCTGGGAAAGGCAAAACTTGTGCTGGTTTTTAATTGTTCTGTATTTCTGTGTTTTAATAGAAGCCTCAAAACATGTTTTAAAAAACAGAAACAAAAAAAAAACATGCTAAAGGCAACAATGTACAAGGATTGAAGACTCTCCTTGGGGGAGGTAGGAGGATCTCCGGGGTGCACAGGGTGTTGAGAGGTACCATTGTAGAGTTACTCTGTGTCAGACCTGTGTCCTTCACGCAGCTGAATGCTTTGCACGTGCAGGAGAGGGGGTGGTACGGCGTCATGCAGATCTCAGGTCCTGTGGATACTATGCCGAGCACACAAACACAACTGCTGACCAAGGGCCATCGGGAGGCCAGAGCTGTAGCCCCAGTGAAATGCTGCTGGAGCCATGCTTATCTGGCAGGGCAGAGGCTGCAGCTTCACAGGATGCAGCCGTTGTCGCTCTCTCGAGAAGCTGCTGTGTCTGGGATGGGAAGGATGCTGGCCCTTCAGCTGGAGAAGCATCAAGAATCTGGGCTGGACCTGAAGGTCTTGGCCAGCCCTGTCACCTCTACTCTCGTCTCTTTCCTTCATGCTGTGTCCCCTGTAGGCATGGTGTTGTGATATGTAAGGACAGACAGGCTTTGAGATGAGTGAGATGATGCATTCCAGTGCTTGCAGGAGAGGCTAGCTGGGAGCCCTGATGTTCTGCAGCCTTCTTACACCAGTCTGTTACCTGTCCGTTGCCCTTCACCACTGCGTCACACTCCCCCACCATTGAATGCTCTCCCAGGTCTTCCTTGTCCTTCATCTCCAGAGTTTTGCAGGCAGTCTTCACTCCATCGTACACTGAGCTACCGGCAGCAGCCCTGCCCTGTGGCACAGGAAAAGTCCAGCTGCTGAAGAGGACCTGTCCCTGAGTGCAATACCTCACCTAAGCATTCAGTGCTGGCAGCATGGCCATCCTGTGCTTCAAGCAGAAGAAGCCAAAGTTGAATGGCAGTCTCTCATTCCAAGGCTGGCAGAAGCATGCCATTTGGACAACTCTGGCTTTTCTGGATGTGCTCCACCCTCCCCATCCTGTAATCCATAAGGTCTTCCTGCATGCAGCCCTGATGGTCTTTCCCATGTTTTTTCACAGAGGGGAATGTGGGGTGATGCACACTCATTTCTGCACACATCACAGTATTTCTGGACCTCTGTGGGGACTGCATTCCAGCATCCAGTGGTGAACCTGGGGCATACAATTGCTGGAGGAGCACCGCTTGGAGGATTATCTCTGCAGAGACAAGCTTAACACACTACCTCTCTTATAACAGAGCTCACCTTTCCCAACTTGCTATTGCTGGGAGGAGAGGGCTTTGGAAAGGGAGATTGCCAAGTAGTGAGTGAACAGCAACAGTTTTTATCATGTTGCAATCTGTTTGGAAAGGCTGATGGGTGCTGAAATGTCAGCCCAGAAGCTGTCTTGATCCAGTCTGTGAGAAGATGGAGTCATAAAGTCTAGTTAGGAATACACTGAAGGTTTGGGACATTTTGTAGTGAACAGTACTGGGTGAGAAGCATGAGTTTGGATCTGAGGAAGGATCTTGCTCTGGTCTCCTGCTCTGTGGGGGTTTGTTGTATACAATGTGAGCAAGTAACATTTTTTGAAGAGGTAAAACAGGAACAATCAGGAGGAGTGCTCATTCCTGCCTTGGCAGTTGGAGCAGAAGAATAACCTTCGGCCCAGGCTTTGGACCTGACATGTTAGATGGTTGGATTCTCGATCCTTTCAGTGTGCATTTCATGTGGGAGGATGTAGTTCAAACAGATGTAGCTCTTTCTAAGCTTGACTTGCCTGAAAAGCTGTAGCTTCTCTTGGCTGTACTTCAGGGTGTTGGCTGCTGTTAGTTTCTTGTAAACATCCAAATACCAGTTACAGTCCCAAACCTTGCTCATCATCCACCAGCAAGTCTTGGCTAATTTGAAGCCATAACATTTTCTATATGGAAGGTTTTTGTTTGTCTGTAGATAACTGTTGTTTTAGCCTGGTGGAGATCTGCATGTGTTTGTGCTTTCCCTGCTGTCCCTTTTGCCCAGCCTGATACAGAAGTTGCCTGGGGCTTGCAGCCCTCACTCTGTCAGCAGTGCATTGTCGCTGCATCAGCAGGAGCCTGCAGGCTGTGGTACATGCCATGCAGTGTTCAGGAGACCGGTGCTGACCGCTCACAGGGACACAGTGGTGTGATGCTGTTTCTGCCTGGTGACAGGAGGAAGACCTGTCCTTCAGTGACAAATAAGAAGCTAAGCCTTTTGACTCAGCAGCTCTGGATACAAAAGGGAAACCCTGATGCTAGGTCAGAGCTGAGGACTCCGGAGCAGCAGTTGGTGCTCTTCTGCAAAATCCCACTGCCCTGGAGCCAGCCCTACCTCTACCACTGTGATGGCTGAATAATGGGGAGAAGAAATGCTGCCTAACACCCCTCTGCCCTGGGTGCCGCTCCCAACTGTGTCTGTGAACAGCAATGTGGCAGGAGTTCCTCTGGAGGCTCAGTGACAGCCAGTCCTTGTTAGACCCGGGTAAGGTTTACTGTCAGCTGGTTGTCCACTGCTGTGACCTGTGTCTAGTCTTGTGTCTTGTAGTTTATCGCTCGGCTCCTCACCTTGAGTTCTGTGTACTGACTCCACCTAATCACAGTAGAAGGTTTGCCCATCTTTTAGCCATGACTTTGCCATGTTTTTCCAGCTCCAAAAAAGCGAATGCTGGGAAACTGCATCTTTCAGTATGTGGGATAATCACACACCTGGAATTTGCTTTCACATTGAGGTAAAGGTGACTGACCTGTTCTCTGTCATCCCATGGAGAAACTTCCCCAGTCATTTTGTACCATTATATAAATATATATATAAATATAAATATATAAATACAATATGTGAAGACATCTTATTGGTTTTTATTTGAAACAATTTTTAGGCTTGTTTTTGGGTATCTGTGCTGCCTGTAATGTATTGACCTGTTTTATAGGTGCCTTTTTATTAAAAAGACAAATTTCAAGACCTGACCCTGTGCCTGTCTTTATCCACATGATTTTCCACAGGACTGCAGCAGAGACAGAGAGTGCAAGAGGTGCTGGGAAGGTTGTGTGGGCATCAGGGGCGCCCCGTCTCTGCAGCACTCCCAGGCACACGTTCATTCATGCGTTCCCTTACTTGCACTCACCCGTGCACGCTCCACTGCCTGCCACAGCCCTGTGATCACTGCGCATATGTAGCAGGATGCTCTGCTGAAACACCCCAGCTCTGTCTCTTGGGAGACTTGGTTGCCCTGCAGGAAATGCAGAGCAGTGCACTGTTGTGAGGGTCTTTGTGTTCCTGTTTTTGGGGTTGCCTTCATTGGGGACCAGGGCTTCCTCTGGTTTGTCTGCTGGAACTTTGTTTGCAGAGCATAGTCCAGGACTGGGGGTGCAGAGGGTGTGCTGTGGATGATGGTGGGATTGCCTGTCCACGCACCGTCTCCCTACTCTCTGCAGAAGCCACCTTGGAGCTCCACTTGGCTCCGTCCCCCTTCCTGGTGGCCTGGGTGGACAGAGTCCATCTGCCTCACTTGGTAGTGGTGGGCTAGGGGCTG
The DNA here is from genome assembly GCA_013400915.1 of Pardalotus punctatus. Taxonomy (NCBI): domain Eukaryota; kingdom Metazoa; phylum Chordata; class Aves; order Passeriformes; family Pardalotidae; genus Pardalotus; species Pardalotus punctatus. The sequence goes on along the minus strand of VZTX01021592.1, from coordinate 59,375 downwards.
AGAAGAGCTCCACAGGGGAGGCTGAAGGTCTGCCTGAGGGCTGTGGGGGTGGCTCCGGCAGCACAAGTACTTAGCAGGGAAGTCCACTCTAGGGCAAGGTGTTTTGACAGCCATGCAAACCTTGAGGAGACAGCAAAGGTTTCGCTGAGTGGAAAGCAGAGCTTCCTCTGTGGTGAAGGGAAGTTCCTCTTGCTTTCTTCTTGTTGCCATTCAGCCTGCTGGCTGGAGGCAGCTGTGGGAGGAACAGCGGTAACCCTTTGGGGAAGGGTCTGTCAGCTCTGAGCCAAGCCATTCCCAGGCTGTCCGAGCCAAATGTGGGTGCAAGGGCAGCCTTCCAGTTAGGTTAGCAGCTGCTGTAAAACTGGGGCAGAAGGTACTCCAGTTAGTGGAAGAGGCTCTGTAAAGCAGAGAGCTAATGTAGGTCTGCACTGACTCTGAGCACAGCAGGGCCTCCTGCGGCCCTGGTGAAGGGGAGTCTGAGCAAGGTACTCCTCTGAGCCCTTTGAGCAGAGCTTGTCAGAAAGGTGCCCGCTTAGCACTCTCTCATGTGTTTCCCTTGAATAAAGTGACACGAATGCAGACAAATGCTTACAAGCGCTCTACATGAGAAGATGGTGTTTTATTCAACTGTTTAACACAGCTTACCTCAAAACTTCCTAAAGGTTTGTACATACTGGTGCTAAAAGCTATAGTAACAATAGATATGTAATCTATTCACTCTCATTTGCATGCAGATTTTTTTTTACTTTGTGACCACTGTAAGAATTTTACACTTTGACCATTATTTTTTTCAGTAACATTTTCATGTAGAAACACAGTTGTCACCATAACCTGCTGCGGAGGTGTTTACAATGCATCTGCAATGGGTTTGCTCACTGATACAACCACGGAGAACACAAGGGCGGGCTTAAGATACCTGCCCTTCTCTGCTGCATTTATATGCTTGAACAACTACAATCACTGTTACTTGAAAATTTCATCTTTGAAGATGCAGTGCTGCAGGAAATTTGGACAGCCTTATACTAGGTGAGTTTTCTCCCCAAGTCACAATGTGAGAACAAGCTATTGAGATCTCTGCCTGAGTCAGGCTGAGGTAATGTGACCCCTTCCATAATGGCTGGTCTTTTCAGCAGGGCCCTTGAGTACCATAAAGTTCACCTGGGGCCAAGCCCTCTGCTAGTGGGATGAACTTCAGAAGTGAGATTAGCACATAATTCCTGCTGCCACAGGAGAACTAACGTTGTTTTGACATTGCTTAAAATGTATGCTGAAGGGTAGAGCAGATTTTAAAATGTGCTCATGATGAGGGTTGTGCTCATGTGACATTGGTGTGTATGGCTCTCCTACAGTTCTAAGCCACAGCACTCTCTAGGAACAGAAATGTCATGGAGAGGTGTTGTGGGCCCCACTGCCATGCTGAACTGTGACAAGACCTCCTAGGCAGCAACAGGCTGTCTTGAGTCTGCTGGGGCTTCCCCGCATGCCAGTTTGCGATGCAAGAATTAACGAATGGGAAAGCTGCTGCTCTTATTTTGAACAAAATTATCATCAAGCTGCCCTGATCTGAGCAGTTTCTTCATACTTGCAGTTTAGGACAAGATCACCACCCGGGTTTGTTCTCTGTACACCTGGATGCACTTCATCTCTGAAAGCCCTGTAGATGCAGGTGGAGGAAAAAAATACCAGAAAGCATAGTGCAAAGCAAAGTGCCACATTTCCTCTAGCCTTGCTAAAAACAAAGAGAAATTATGCAAACGAGCTCTTTCCCTTAGTCTGGGTGGGCTTCCTTGTTCTCTGAACCCACAAATAGACATACAAGTAGCTGCCAAAAAAAAAAAAGTTATACCTTCAGCCTTACAAAGCTGTGTGGTTTCTCTCTCCCATGTGCAGTCACAAGACAGAAGCCATCTCTTCAGACGGTATTAAAGGAAAACTTTTGCATAGTCAGGCATTCAGTTTGGCAGCCACTCACAGGAGATCATAACAGCAGTAAAACAGATCAAACGAGTGGGGAAGGATGCTACTGGTGTCAGGAAAGGAGTCTGTGACAGTCAAATCTTTCAGTCTGTGGGAGGACCTCCTGGCATGAGCTGTGTTGGGAAGATGAATGTGTTGTGGCTGGCTGGGGGGATGTCATGCAGCAGGAGGACAATGTTGCAGTCAGAGACCGTCCAGCACTGCATGTCCATACTGTCAGATTGAGCTGCACAGCCCCCATCGGTCCTACCTGTCTCTCTCCAGTTGCTATGACCACTGAGTCCCATGGTTTCCTTTGGGCACGTCTGTACCAACCTGAGCTAGTGAAATGGAGATCTGCTTACTGACATGACTCTGCATTTACTTGTCTGCGCTTTTTTCCTTGCCCCTGGCACCCCAGTCTCGTGCCTGGCTTTGTGCACAAGATGCCTGCAGTCAGTTTTTTGAGGGAGAGGTGGGAATGTCAGGTTAAACCCACTCGAGTTCATCCAGCCACACAAGAATGACCATCAGACAGCCAGTATTCACCAAGAGCTGCTGTGCGGATCTCTATGAGTAAGAGAACGAGGAAGAGCCAGGAAAGGTATCTGATGGAATTTGGGTGTTTGGTGGCTATTGGGCCTGTTTCCTGAGGAGTGAAGAAAGTCGTGGGGATGCTTGTGAAACTTGTAACTGAGACCACAGCAAGTGTGCCACAGGGAAGGAAAGCCCCAGGCCAGTTCTGCCCTGCAGGCAGCCTTTCTTAGCTAGAAAGTAGAGATGGAGGTGGTGTTGTCAGACTCTATCGCACTACCCTTCCTTGTCGCCTCCAGGATCTCCTGCAGGGTCTCCTGGTTTATGCAGCCCAGCTCCTGCAGGATCCGGAAGAAGTCGTTACGGAACTTGACTCCAATGAAGGCATAGAGGATGGGGTTGAGGCAGCAGTGCGTGAAGCCGATGGCCTCTGTCACCATGATGGCTGTGGCCAGCTGGTCTTCTAGGAGGCAGTTCTTGGTGAAGGCTTCTAGCTTTGTAAGTGTGTTCAGGAAGATGACGATGTGGTATGGGCTCCAGCAGAGCAGGAAGATGCCTGTGACCAGGATGGCCACACGGACAGCTTTTTGCCTCTGCAGGCGCTGGGACTGACACAGTGCCCGGATGATGGCCACATAGCAGTAACACATGACCAGCAGAGGCACAAAGAAGCCTACGGTGTGGTAGAGGAAGCGGGTTGCCAGCCACGCATTGTTTCCATCGATCCCAACCTCTGGAAAATAGCAAACGCTGCGGTTGCTGTCGTCTGTCCAGACTTCCATGAAGATGAGATCAGGTAAAGTCAGAAGCAATGAGCTGAGCCAGACAGCCACGCAGGTGAGGTGGATGGAGTGAGCTCTGCGTTTGCGGTAGGTGTGGATTGCATAGACGATGGCCAGGTAACGGTCCACTGCGATGCACCCCAGCAGCATGCTACTGCAGTAGAAATTGATCTTGTGGACAGCACTGAGTATCTTGCAGAGGAACTTCCCAAATACCCAGCCAGCTAAGCTCTCCACCACACTGAATGGGAAGGTGAGCAACAGTGCCAGGTTAGCCAGGGTGAGGTGGAAAAGGAAGTTTTCTGTGCTGGTGCGAGACCGCTTGAACCTCTCTAAAATGACCAGGACCAGGGCATTGCCCACAGTCCCCAACACAAACATCAGCAGATAGATGAGGGGCATGAAGACCTTTCTGAAGGGGTCTCCCTGGTTGCCAACCACAGATGAGGCTGGGTTGAAGCAAAAGTAGCCCTCCAAAGAAGGGGTGGTGTTCTCAGCTTCATAGTAACCACTCAGCTCCACCTGGCTCTGGGGAACAGAGAGAGTCTTGTTAATGGAGGGGAGTTTCTGAACACAAGAACTAAGTCCCTCAGCTGCACCTGGCAGACCTAGAGTGGAGCATCCACATGTTCTGCAGCCCACCTGCATCAGGAGGAGATGCTGTCTGCAGTGTGATGACCTTGGAGGCCCCTCCACTGCCAGGAGCTGCAGTAGCAGGTGGAGAGGGTTTTCCCCATGTGTGACAGCAAGGGCAGCTCAGTCTGTAATCTTTACCTGGAGTATTTGGGGATGTTTTGGTGTCCAGTCAGATGATCAGTTTCATCTTCTGGTTCTTGCTGAGTTACCTGCTGGTGAATTTTGCTTTCTCACATAAAATGGAACCCTCCTCTACCAGCTTTCCCAATTTTTTCTACCCATTTCTAACATGGACCACTCCTGTCCTGCCTGCTGCCCACTGTCAGGTATGAATGTGGTAGGATTCACCACACAGCACATCTGTATCTCAAATTCTGTGCAGTGAACCTGTTCCCTTTTTCTCCTCAGAGGCCTGGGAGCTGCCTAGGACAGAACAAGGTGAGGTGGGGACAGCAGCAGCTGTCCTTTGAGATTGCTTTCCACGCACTTGGAGAAAGGTGTGGGGCAGGTGTTAAACACAACAGGAGTAAAGCCTCTGAAGCACTGCGGTGCCATAGCTACAGGAACAGATGAAGGAGAGAGAGATCTGTTCTGTTGATAAGCCTTTCAGTTCTGAATGAATTGCAGTCAGAGCAGGAAAGGGAAGGGAAAACACCACTCGGACCCCAGGCTGATACCCAGCAAGGGAAGTGCAATAGAGCTGCTGCAGATGTGATTCACCCTTGGCTTGCTGTCTTCTTGATCAGCCTGTATTTAGGCTGAGGCTGTGGGCAAGTCTTGAGTGCTGGGAAGCTCCAGTTGTGCTCAGGATGAGCTTTCTGGATGGTGGCCACACTCCAGCTGGCCTTGCACTAAAAGAGAGTGGTGGAGGACGCTTGTGGCAAACTGAAAATTAGTGACAACTGGGAAGAGCTCATCAGCAGTCACCCTGAGGTCCCCCACCCACACTCTCTCTGGAGACCTGTGCTGAGACTTCAGTGTTGACCACAGCGGAAGTCTCTGCTCATGCTTTTATACCTTTCACTACCAGCTGCAGCTGTTTGCACCTGCTGCTCCTTCCCTCATCAGTCAAAGTTCCTGTCTAAAAATACCAGTCCTGCTGTACACAGTTTCAGACCTGATTTTGGGGGTCTTTGCTCACCCAATGTGCTACTAAGCAAAATTACTGTGACCAGCCTGGCGTCTTGTGTTGTGCCTAGCAAGGCAAGGGTGATTTATGTTTCTTCTCTCTCAGGCAGCCTTCCCTGGGTAATGCACCGGGTGCCTCTGCACATGACTGTGTGGAGCGAAGAGATGACACGGCAGCAGCAGGGCTCATCTAAACTGCTGGCTGCTGAAACCATCTGCATGGCTCCAAGAGGAACCTGGGCATGCCGGTGGGGCAGAAGCCTCTGGAGCATTACCAAACATGTAGAGCAGACAGCTGGTGTAGGCAGTCCCCGAGCAATGGACAGTAGCAGGGTGAGTCCTTGGGAAAAGTGGGAATAACCTTGCCCAGCTCTCGCCCTTTTCCCTGGGCCTCTGTCGTTGGCTACTACCAGGAAGAATGCTGAGGCAGCCTTTGCTCTGACCTAAGGTACTCTTGGTGTGTCCCATTCCTGTTCACAGTGGTTCTGTGGCTGTGCTGTGATGCCATGGTGCTTCCTTTGGAACAGGTGAGAGCCATTCTTCTTGGGGACCAGGAATCCTCCTTGCCCAAAACCTCAAACATACACAACAGTCTTCCCCTAATGTAACGTTGGGGTTGCAGGCCTTTGGTGAGATGCATTTGTATTACCAAATAACTTTTATTTTTCTGGCCTAGGGCATGATTTTCTGGCCTAGGGTATGATTTTGGAGACCAGAGAGTGCTGCTAAAGACAAAAGCCTTAAGAAGTCCCTCCCAGTTATTTTTCTCCCCAGCTTGAAAGTATCTCCTGCCTACTCTGTACCTGGGCCTTTCATTAGGAGTTACCAACACACATAGAAATAGAACACATAGAAATCTGTGATGTGTTGGCCAGGGCTTGAAATCCAATGGGGTCTCCCTGCGCAGTTTTGGTTTTTTTTTTTTTTTAATTTTAGATTTTGTCTCTGTGGGTAGGTTGCTGCTACAAGCCCTGAGAATAAGTAAAGCAACATATGGCACCACCAAAGCAAATACAGTGATGCTCATGTGATATCTGTGGTCTCCCTGTTCCAGAGAGGGAGCCAAATCTGCGAAGCTTCCAGGAGACAGAGGTGGGAGACAACATATGTCAAACTCCCAACTGCAGAAGTCTGAGAGAAGGTCTAGAACTCTTCCTGCTGTAGCACCTGACTGTGGGTGTTTAGTCCTAAAATCAGCTGGGTTTCCTCCCTGACTCATGGGGTCTCCTTGATGACGTAAAATAATTCACAGCAGAGATAAAATCACTAAGCTAAGGATTATGGGAAGTTTTATATGCAAAGGAAAAAACCCCAGTGCTACTTAATTCCCCCGAGTTAAAAAATTATGTAGGTTTGTCACAAAGGAGCCACTTGCTTATAGTGCGTGACATGGTGCAGGCAAGTGGACAGCACACTTCTACTTTGATGGCTTTCTGGTGTCGGGACAGATTTCCAATAAAGAGTTCAACTAGAGGAGTGAACCAGGCATGAGGGTGAAAAAGGTTTGAGCTCGGTTTCAACCTCTCAGCAAATTTTAGTGCTGCCATTAACTTCAACAGAGGTCAGGGAAGGAAGTGTCTTCTCCAAAAAAGTTCTAAAGGAATGACCATCATTTGCAAAAGATTTCTATACTGGACGAATCAGAAAAGAAACAAGGAGGGTAGGGCTTGCTCCCCCATCTCCTTGCTCTTCCCTGGTGTGTAGGAGAAAGGAGGAACAGAAAATTTGGTAACAATTGAATCCAACATTTCTCTTTTTGGAAATACTAAACCTGAGGTCTGCTGAAGAGAGACACTGTAGTAAAAAAAAAATTCTGAAATGCAATATTTGAAAACCAGGGTAATGATAATGCTGCTTGTTATGCTGCAATTGTGTACTTCCCCTTGGATAGCACAATGTACTAAAAGGTGCAGCTGCTCTTTTTCACTTGTAAATGCTGGGAAGAGAACTATGAAGTAGAATACCTAGTGTCATCACTCCCTGTTAGAAGAAGTACTTGAAATTTATCTTCCACTCTTTAAAATTCCCCTCTTGTAAATATTCTGTATATTCCCCTTTCAGCAGAGTCTGTGGCAGCCTCTATGGGGAGAAGGCAAACTGAGGGGCATACCAAGGGTTTCCACACACAGGGAGAGAAGACGGGGTTTGCTTGGGTATTGCAGTTGTGTAAGGACACCAGATAAGGTGTACAGGGCTTTGTGCACTGTGTACGCAGTCATTTATACCGGCGAAGGCCGGTGCAAAAGGTGCCTGGCTCGGAATAAGCGTTTTACGCCCACATTGTGCCAGCGGCTGTGCAGACAGCAGGGCAGCAGGGACAGAGGCTGGGACAGGCTGGCAGCACAGAACAGGACTGCTGGAACCCGGCTCTCCAGGGGAGTCACCCGGCCTTTTGCAGACACTCTAGTCGGTGTCCTCATGCAAGGACAGTACCTGGGCTTAGTGCTTCCCAGTACGTCTGTGCACAAGCTCCCGGTAGCTAGGCAGCTTTCCCCAACAGAACACTGGCTGCAGCCACACTACGCTGGCTCTCTGCAAGCAACAGCATTGTGCTTCTGGTCAAGTTCGGAGTTAAGGGATGCAAGGGCTGATTATGGTCGCGTAAGAAATGGATAAAGCTCTGCCTCTGCCAACAGGAGGGCGAGAAGATGGACAGCCAGAAACCTGGCCTTTCAGCCCACCCCAGGTCTACCTGCCATCCCTGTTACCAAGCAAAGCCAGGCCCAACTCACCAAGTCATAGGTCTCTGATGAATAGCTGACAGGCCCCATGGCTTCAGGGGCAGGATCTGTCTCTCCTCCAGAAGTTTCTACAAAAGTTCTTTTCTGAGGTGGAGTTAAGCATTTAAGCGAGTAGGGAGGGACACAGAATGTAACAATAGAGTATTTGCAAGGCAAATGAGCTCCAGGCATAGAGTGACCTGATTGATGAAAAGATTAGCATCTAGCTTTATAATCTTTTTACCAGCGCTGTAAGTTGATTTTTAAAGTATAGTTCGAAGAATCCATGTTCCTTTAGTCTGTACCACAGAAGATCCAGAACATCCTTAGGTCTTCCCTGGAAAATTTCAGGGCTCTTGCCCACAACTGTCTTGTTTCAGGTAGTCTGAATGGCTTTGGAAAGTTCTGTGCCAAGGACCACCCTTACCAGAAACGTCCTGGATTCAGGCACTTCTCTGGAGCTGGGCAGGACTTTGAAGCACGGGTATGATCATTGCCCTCTGCCTTGGGGTCCTCCCGGCTGCTTTAGTCCCGGTGACTTGTGGTTGTCTTCTGTTCCTTCTCCCGCTGCTTCGCCCCTCATCTGGGCTCGGGGGAGTGTGAGGTGGCTTGCACAGGAAAGCAAAGCCTTGGGAGCTGCTCTGCAAGTCTAGAGCAGGGCTAGCAGTGGCTGGGCAGCTGCATGACACAGGGAAACTGCTGGATTTCACAAGGGTAACAAAGGAGAATTAAGACGGGCAACTAAGATGTTCTCTGCTCGGTGAAATGGACACTTTGTTCAGTGATGTCACAGCAGCAGACTCACAGTGAGAATGCCCCGGGTCTGGGTCAGCAGAGTAGGACAGCATTGCAGCTAGCATTTTGGCAGAAAGCTTTTCCTGTGCAAAGAGCTGAGGTGGTTTGCCAAGCATAGTGCTTGTCCTACTCTTGTCTAGGCACAGCTGCACCGAGGCCTCTCTACCAGCAAGGACTCTGGTGGGACTTTCTGGATTGGTGAAGGAGATGGTGTTATTCTGGTGAGCACGGCTGGATTACCACCACTCCTCCTGCTTCTTAGATCCCGACTTGTTGGGCACCTGCTGCCCCGAGGACGCCACTTTGTGTGCATCTGCGTGTGTTCATCAGCCTCTGGGCACTCTTTCTCCTGAAAGTGGCAGGATGGAGAGCAGCAAAGCTGGAGGGGGGCCATAGGGAGCTCGCATTGTGCCTCACTCACATGCCCCACCTCACAGGGAGAACAGAGACGGAGCAAGACCTGTCCTGACAGCCTGCCCTGCAAAGGCTGAGGGGTAAGGTGAGGAGTTGGGCACCACTGAGCCCGGGAGATTGAGAGGTTAGGAAGGGTGTTCTCAATCAGCAAGAACGGGAGGGCAGAGCACTCAGCATCAAGGACTTCCTTTAAGGGCCAGACGACGGCGCCAGACCTGCCTGTGCCTTTTGCTGCTGAGAGTGGATAAACAACCACCTAGAGACAGCCGTAGATGTGAGGAACTAGATCAAAACAGGAATCTGAGAGAAAACGCACTTCCTTGTCCTTTTGCATGTGTTTTGGAAAAATACCTGAAGAAAAATTCGTTCTACAAAGTAGTTTTGGAACTACCAGGTGTTTTAAGATTACATCCCCATTGTGTCTCCGTTTGTCAAAATCCATGTCTAAATAACAGCTGTCTAAAAAGAAATGTCAATTCCTAGCCTGTTACGATCGGTGGTTACGACTCCTACAGGCTGCGGCCCAGTCTTTATTCTCACGTTTGTGTTGGCCCTGTTTTAATTACTACATAGCGAAGCCCCGTTACGTTTCCAGGCGCTTTCTTGCGAAACAGGGTTAAGGGATGGGCCACGCCTGCGAGACCGGCCCAAGGCGACGGACGACGGACCGGGACGAGACACCACCCCGACGAGCGCGATCACGTGGGCACCGCACGCTAGGCGGGGCGTGACGCGTGGCGCACGCCGAACGTACGTACGCACGTAAGTCGTGCGTGCGGACCGGGGCGGTGCCGCCCGCCGGGAGGGGGAGGGCGCACGGGAGGAAGGAGGAAGCCGCCATCTTGGAGCGTCGAGTCGCCATAACAAGGCACCGGGGGAGCGCGAGGATTTTGTACCTGGGCGAGGAGGAGCGCGGCTGGTGGCGGTGAGGACGCGCCAGGGCGGGCACGGCTCCGTGGGAGCGGGGCGAGGGGTCCGCTGCTGGCGGACCGCGCCTCGCGGCCTGCGGCGGGAGCGCGGGCCTGAGCGGGGCCTGGC
>VZTX01021592.1:0-45200 GCA_013400915.1 Pardalotus punctatus | reverse complement strand
TTTTCTTTTTTTTTTTTTTTTTTTTTTTTGTGATTATTCAGGATGTGACCTCCACAAAAGGAAATGAGTTTGAAGATTACTGTTTGAAACGGGAGTTGCTGATGGGAATTTTTGAAATGGGCTGGGAAAAACCATCTCCTATTCAGGTTGTTTGCAAGCAGACTACCTAGATGCTGCTTTTAACTTTTATAAACCTATTGAAATTCTTATGCCTAAATGTCCGGTACTTACGTCATCATCGGGGAAGACTGAAGCTGTGAACGATAGAACTTGGTGTCCCTTGGGAAAGGCAAGAATTTCTATCCCCCAGCTAAATCACTAAGTCATTCAATGAGTGACTTAGTGATGGGACTGCCTTACACTTTGGAGAAGTTAACTTGGATTTTCCTTTTCATGCTGGAGGTGTTAATTTGTTGCTTCTCTGTTCAGTGACATCATTCACATAAGTAGTCCCAAGGTGTGTTCTATAAATTTTCCAGGAAACTGAGTTACTGCAGGCTATGTCCTTTTAGTTGTTAAAAATATAATTATACCTTTATCACAGTGTTAGCTCTTTTTATTGTAATTTTGTGAAAGAAGGAGATTGTGGGAGAGAGATTAATATCTTAGCAAGCTTACTTTTCTGTACCTCCATCTTTCTTGTACTTCTAAGGCTTGTTCTATTAAGAACTGTTCATGTGTAAACTTTGGCGGGGGGTGGAAGGTTGAACTCTTTTTTAATTGGTCTTTCAAGGTTTATCACTGACACAGCTCTGTCACCTTGTCTCTTTAAGGCATGAGAAAACTATGGCTTGCTTTATTTATAAACAGATTCTCATGATACCACCTTTCCAAAAGGCTGAGGTTTCTTTAGATGTTGCTGAAAAAGGTAGTAAAATTAAAAATATATGGGGCATGTGTTTGGATGGCTGAAGATTTTATGAGAAGTATATCACAGGAATACGGAGGTTGGAATCACATGGGCTGAGGTGGTTCTGATGTTAAGATGTAGGTGGGAATCTTTTTCTGTAGGAGGAGTTTGCTAGTGATAGTCATTGTCTGTTTACTTTTTTTGCCCCCCAGTTTTTCACTATTTTCCTGATGTGTTATGGGTTAACCTGTGGTACCCGATCCCTTTCCTGTGATGAGGGAAGATAAGGACTTCTACATGGGATGTGTTGGGGAACTCTTTACTGATGGGTTTAACTTCTTCCTGTTGTTAGTCTGTCATGCTTGTAGTTGCTGGATAGCAATAATAATAATAATTATAATAATAATAATGGTCATGAAACAGTCAGATTTCATGTGATACTGTTAGTGAGGGGAGTTAAATTTGGTCAGCCTCTTCAGTGAAGCATGGCTTATGATTAATTGCTCATGCACTGTCTGTCCTTGCATTTCAGGAGGAGAGCATCCCCATTGCTTTATCTGGTAGGGATATTCTGGCTAGAGCAAAAAATGGAACAGGCAAGAGTGGAGCCTACCTCATTCCTTTACTTGAACGGCTAGACTTAAAAAAGGACAATATACAAGGTGAGTTGAGGTGGATCTCACTTAGCTGCAGCCAGGTAATGGTGTCAGTCGCTACATAAGAGACTTGAATATAAAACTGGTTAATGAAATTGGGCAGTGTAGCTTATCTGCTTGTACTCGCAGAGAGAGTTAATGGGGAGTGGTGGAGGGGAGGTGGAATTTTAAAGTCCCACAGTGGCTTTCTAAAGCTTTAAATGGAAGAAGGCTTGTAGCCTTTACTGTCTTGCCCTGGCAAGCGGATGTGGATTAATAAGCAAGCGTGCTGGCTGAGATACTTGTGCAAAGGGAGCATCGAAGGCTCGAGAACCCTCACATGGAATTTGCCTTGTCAAAACCAGTTCCTAAGTCTTGCTCAGGATACTCAGAGTGGAATTCCTAAACCATACTTTTCACTGTTTTACTTCATAAAGTCTCTGTCTCCTCTGAGGATGAGTATTTAAGATAAAGAGTGTTACTAGTAACTCACAGTGATATTTTTAACTTTCAGCAATGGTGATTGTTCCCACCCGTGAACTAGCCCTGCAGGTCAGTCAAATCTGTATCCAAGTCAGCAAACACATGGGAGGTGCCAAAGTGATGGCAACAACGGGAGGAACCAATTTGCGAGATGACATAATGAGACTTGACGATACAGGTCAGAGCACTTTTGCTACGCTGTGGTTGCTGTTTGTTTGTGGATTTTACAGTGTGGTCATGGAATTTCTGTTTGTTACTCTTTGCCTGTTACAGAACAGACTACAGTGTCTTGCTTGCTGTTCATGTACTGTTGTTCTTTCAGAGTGTTCGTATGAAGCATGGCCATGAATGCTGAAAGGAAACACTGTTTTAAATTGTCTTAACCTTGTGGGTTTTTTGTTTTTTTTTAAATTCTCTCTCTCTCTTCTAACCTTACAGTGCATGTGGTGATAGCTACCCCTGGGAGAATTCTCGATCTCATCAAGAAAGGAGTAGCAAAGGTTGAGCATGTCCAGATGATAGTATTGGATGAGGCAAGTTGCTCATGTTGAATGTTCTGGGATTTTAACACCAAGTTAAAGCAAGGATGTGTCTCAGCGAGTCTCCTTTCGGTACACAGCAACGATTCAAACTTGCTAAGAGACACTGTAAGGTCTCCTGCATTTCTCAATATTTTTGGAAACTATTTTGACAGTAGGATTGTTTTGTATGTAAATCTTTTAAGAAAACAGCCTGGGAAGATTTGCCTTTCTGTTTTTGCTAATGCTGAAGAACAGAGTAACAGTCTATTCTGCAACAAAGGAATGCATTTCATTTGGTTCCGTTTATAGTGAGTCAGTTGTGCTCACCACATAATTGTATATAAAATGGATATTTGAATATCTAGTAGCATATAGGCTTCTGAGTGAGGGAGAATATAGTTGTGTGAAAGCTCTCGGATGGCTCTGGGAGGAGCCCTGTTTCTTTCCTTCTCCCAAATGTGGAGCTACTGAAAGACTGAAATCTTATGCCATTATTTTAACTTGCTGTTTATTACTTCTTGTTCTTACAGGCAGATAAATTGCTGTCTCAAGATTTTGTTCAAATAATGGAAGACATTATTCTCACGCTACCTAAAAACAGACAGATTTTGCTCTACTCGGCCACTTTTCCTTTGAGTGTGCAGAAGTTCATGGTGAGTGGAGATGTATCCATGTACATTTGGTGATGTTGCGCAGGAAGGGTGTGAATGAGTTGTGCGTTGCTGTTACTGCTTGGTGTTTTAAAGATCTCTATACTTAAAGGTTTAATCTAAATGAGCCTAAGTCTAGGATAGAAGTTTAAAAGCAATTTTTGACCTGCAGTTGCATTAATGGGAAGCTAGGTATGTGCAATTTTTGCCTAGAAGGTGCTGTTTTCCACTTTGTATATTAGTTATGTCATCTGTGCGGATTTGCTTCTGGAGGATGCTCCTGTTTGGCCTGCTCAGTCACCTTGAATTTACAAGTAATCCTTTGCAAAACTTTACCCACCCTGCCTGTTTTTAGCATAGCATGAAGAGTGAGTTAGTGACTAGGTAGTGCATCACTGCCTTAGAGGAAGTTAAATGTGCCGTAGGATGGGAACTACTTACATTGTTTTGCATGTAGATCTGCCTGCTTTAGCAATATTTTTATTTTTCAGAATTCCCATTTGCAAAAACCCTACGAGATTAATCTGATGGAGGAGCTGACCTTGAAGGGAGTTACTCAATACTATGCCTATGTCACTGAGCGTCAGAAAGTGCACTGCCTCAATACACTTTTTTCCAGGGTAAGGAGTAGGTCTGGGTCAGGAGCATACCAGAAGCTTTTTCCCTTTTGGAGGCAAGAATAAGACTGAGTGTTTCAAAGACAGCTTAATGAAAATTTTTCTTTGTCGAAATGCACCATATATTTAAGGCTAAAAATGCATGCTTCTTGTCCTGCAACTCTGTGTTACAGAACTTTCTTAATTTTTTCCCTTCCTATACAAAAATACGTCCTATATAAATTACCGGCAGCATACCTCCTCTGCTTTCTTTCTGGAAGGGGTTTAGATGTGTCTGGGATCATTTGTTAGTAAAATGCCACATTTACTGAGAGCGCTGCTTATATGTTCAGCTCCAGATTAACCAGTCGATCATTTTCTGCAACTCTTCTCAACGGGTTGAATTGCTAGCCAAAAAGATCTCCCAGCTGGGCTATTCCTGCTTCTATATCCATGCTAAAATGAGGCAGGTGAGTATGAACTTTACAGTGGCTTATTCCACACCACCCCAGGCTTTACTGAACACATGAATGAAGTCTCATGCTTGCTTTAAGTTGGCATGTTCTTCATAAACTGAAACATGTGTTGCTTTGCTATGGGTTTGGTTTTAGATACCCACTGCCATCCCTACTCCCAACTTTCCCCCATCCCAGCCCTCTTTCTCGACTGTTCAGTGCATGTGGCCAGTTGATATTTGAGTACTTCAGGTCAGGTTAATTAGCCCCAGTGTAAGCATAAACTGCAGCCAGAGGGCATAATTCTTAGTGCTACTGCCTTGCTTTGGCAGCATGAGGAGCCGGGGTAGAGCACACAGTGTAACTAACACAGATGAAAACAGGCCTAATTTAAAACAAATTACAGAACCCCCAGTACTTAGCCCGTTGAGTGCCCTGTGTGGCCTTGCAAACAGTAATCTTGCACTGTGATTGCAGGGGAATCTGAGAAGTTGAGGAGGTGGGTTGGATGGAACCTCTTGGTGAAAGCTGTCCTAGAGTATGGTGACCAGACACCTGTGGCCTTGGTGTAGGTGGTGAAAAATGCCATTGCAGCTTTGCAGAAGTTTATGTTAATTGAACAGAAGCTCACACTTCCTCTAGCTTCACACTACTAAAAAATGTCAGAAGGCTGAAGTGATGCATGTAGAACAGGAGTACATTTTATTTATTTTATATGTAAACTAGTCTAGCTTGCTGCTCATACAACTGACAGGTTTGCTGGGCCAGATGCAGAGCAGTAATTAATTGAACAGAAACAGAAGTGGTGGTGTTGTTGAGAACAGAGAGATATGCAAGTGAGTTCCTTGAAGTCTGATTTTTGTATACTTTTGAACAGTCAGTAGATGATCTTTTGGCCAAGTGGAGCTATGTTTTTGCGGAACGCTTCAGCTTGTTCATTCCCTCTCTAAATTTCACTTAACAGTGATATTACTTAATCTTTTGTGAGGTCTCGGTGAGAGGAGAGTCTTCACGGAAAATTAACTCATCCCGCCCCTAATCTGAATCAGTAGGGAAAAATGCTTCATACTGGAAAAGGAAGTTACTGCCAACTTCATTTTTTCAGGGAATGAATAAAACATGGGAAATTTGGCAAGGGGACTGGAGAAAGACAACAGTCAAAATACCAGTTTAACTTCCTTTATGTGATTTTGTGTAATTGTAACTTTAGGTAGTCCTTTTCTGAGATGGTTTTGATGATGCCGTAGGAGGTTTTAAAACAGTTAATTGTCTTTGTTGAAAAGTGAGATCAAGACCATCCAGAGTTAGTTCTTTAGAATATATTGTAAGGAGTGCTAAAAAATATGTACTGGCATCTTGTTTCAGCCCTTCTCTAAGGAGAAGGCAAGAAATTCACACAGTTGAAGTTCAGTGTTAAGTTACCTGAATATACCTGAAAGTGACAGCTGGTTGGTTTGTGGGTTTCGGTTTTTCTTTTCTCCTTACATGTGTGTATTTCCAGGAGCACCGCAATCGTGTATTCCATGATTTCCGAAATGGCTTGTGCCGCAATCTCGTTTGCACTGGTAAGAGTTCCTAAACATTTTCACCTTTCTAAAGTCTGTGGTAGAAAGCACATTAGCCCGGGTATTGTAGATCAATTAGCTGTAATAAACCAAAACAAGATAGCTTTGTCAAGCCTGCATGTAGCAGGCTGTGGCACTCCTTTAGGCATGTGGAGTTTTATCTTTTGTGAAGGTGCAACTTGCAAACCAGTCATTTTGCTGTGGTAGCATTTTCTGTTTATTTTCACATGTGAGGGTTCCCGGAGTTGTTGGGTCGTAAACTTTACGATTTATCAGTATAACTGTGAGTGATCATGTGAAGTTTTGCTGATTCTTTTAAATGCTTATAGCTCATTGTTTCTAAATATTTTTGCAGTTTTTAACTGGCCTGTGTACGATCTGAGTTCTTTGTCGTACGGCCTGTTTGGGCAGTACCTGGCAGTGTCTGCTATCACTGCATATGTCTGGCCCATCTTAACAAAAATCTCTAGAAGCAGAATAGAAGTAGTAGAGGTAGTGGGATGGTAGTTCAGGTCTCGAATCTGTTGCCACATTGTGATATGTGGCAATACACAATCCTGTGTGAAGAGATGCTTAAGAAGACCTGCTCCAAAATAGTGTAATGTGGGAAAAAACTAGCTTCGTGGTTATTTTTTCTGCAGAGATGTGCAGATCTGGTGGTTTTGGTTGTTCTTACATTATTCGTGTTTATAATGTGTACAGAGCAAGAGGAAGCTGTAACAGGATTATATGTAAATTGTCTTTGATACAAGGAACGCTTATATCTGGAAACTAGCACAAAGCAATGTTAATCAGTGTTAATCTTTACATCCTAAATACTGTTAGCATTTGATCTCATTGAAATGAACTTTCTTGGTGACCTGGATTATCTTTCAGATCTGTTTACCCGAGGTATTGATATCCAGGCTGTGAATGTGGTGATAAACTTTGATTTCCCAAAGCTGGCAGAGACTTATCTCCATCGCATTGGCAGATCAGGTGAGAGGAAAAACCTGTTTTAGGTGCAACTTTGCTGGTGACTGTGATGCTTTCTAGCTGTGAATTGGCCTTTGGTTTTTTTATTGCTGTGTCTGAGAATTACCTTAGGTAGCTTTTGATTTTTCTGGCAAATTTATTTTTGGGTTATCATTTCAGATGGCTGTCCTCACTGAGGATATTTTCTGAATAAAGGGCCACTCTCTTGAAATTGGCCTGATCTATCTAAAGGGGAAGAAAAAAAAAAACCAAAGTCTGTTCTGCTTTCATCTCTTCAAGACTTGCTATTGCCCCTTGCAGCTTGGGAAAATTCTATACTAAAAACTCAGTTTCCAGAGTGTCTCAAAGCATAGAGATTTATGCTTTCTTCTGCATGTGTTCTGAGGTGTTTCTACTGTCAGGGCATCAGCAAAATGTGCCCTTAAGAAAGGCAGTAAACAAAGGAACTCAGCATAGTTGAACTTTGTACTTCGGGCTTGTTCAAGAGCTCTCAAAGACTTTTCATTGGTAATTATTCTGGAGCATTGGTCAGAGCATTTTGAACCTCTTGAGTTTTCTTATTCCTACAGCAGTACAAAACACCTTACCAGAAACGGATGTGAAGATTGTAGGGACCTGTGTCTGGATTTGTTTTTATCATCAGAGAATGATACTAACTTCACAGTCTGCAGCCTTTTTCTGTCAGCCCCTCTGTTAATTCAGTTCAGTTTAGGAGTGTGTTTTTGTGTTTTGTCAAGGTCGCTTTGGTCATCTTGGCCTGGCCATCAACTTGATCACCTATGATGATCGATTCAACCTGAAAAGTATTGAGGAGCAGTTGGGAACTGAAATTAAACCCATACCAAGTAACATCGACAAGAGCTTGTATGTGGCAGAATACCACAGTGAACCTGTAGAAGATGAGAAACAGTAAACATGTAGGTATGTAAGTGCCTTGCTTAATAGCAATGTGTTGTGTGAAAGGAGTGTTGTCAGTGTGTCAGTGTTATTACAGGGGAAGAGGGAAACTGATGTGATGAAAAGGCTCTGAACGTGAAAACAAGGCTTTGAAATAGAATGTCAGTGCAAGGAATTCCATGGATGTGCTGAAGGTTGGAGGGGAGGGATGACTATTTTTCAGTTGTTCTAATTGAAATGCTGACCATACACTAAGGAGACCAAAAACGGGGAATGGTGTTGGGAGAGGCTGGGATGGAATACTAGTAGCCTAAGGAATTCTTTCTGTATTGCTAAGCTTAAATGAGATATTGGTGAGGGGCAGAGAGGAAAGTAGTCCTCAAGAAGGTGAGGAGATAAAGTGGATAGCTATGAGAACTGGGCATCAGTGGAAGAGTAAGCACAACACCAGCTAGAAGGACCGTGTTCAAGCAAAAGGTGCTGCCGCTTTTGTATCCTTTGGTTCATAGAATTCTTGGAAGTGAATAAAGTAGGGAGTGAAGCTGTAATTAATCTTTGCTGCCACTTGAGGTCGTGTACATAGTTTTAAAAGAAAATGAGGCTTCACTGTTGGAGACTCATCTAAGTGCCCCTTTTCTGATGATTGTCTCCGGAAAAGCTGCTGAGTTAAGTTCTTTTATAAGAAGGTGACTTGCCCTGGACCGCAGTCAAGCTAAATGGCTGCAGGATGATGTTTGATGTGACCTTAGTTAAGATGTTGTTGTGCAAGATCCATCACCATACAGTTTGGGCTGAAAGTCATTCTTTTGTATACTCTTCTCTGAGGTCATGAATTAGAAAGACAATACCAGTGAAGCTGCTGAAATTCTTTCCAGATGACCAAAAATAAAAAAGTGGCTTTAGAAGCAGACTGCTTGATAGCATTGAGATGAACCTAGAGGTCCTTCTTTGAAATCATTCAAGGATAGCCCTAGATAATTATAGCAAGCCGATTTGAAAGCTTCTGCTTTGCTGGTTGAACCTTCTCTATGCTTACAAGTAAATGGAATACAAAACAGGTGATGAATGTGAAGCAGGCTCTTGGGTGGCTTCCTAAGGTGAATGCCGTGACCTTGCCAGAGAGCAGTTTGCTGCTTCCTAAAAGACAAGAAACCAGGAGGTATTAATGTTCCATAGGTACAGAAGGGCATTAGCAGCACCTCTTTCTACAAAGCTGAGGTTGAGATTGAGTTGTTCAGTATGCCCTTTGCCTTTTGAGGACTGTTGCACAGTTAGTGTGATTCATTACTTGTGTTCTGGTTTTGTATCGAACCGATTTAATTGTGGGTGTTGGTGTTGTGGTTGTTTGTTTTGTTGGTTATTTTTTGTTTGCTTGGTGTGTTTTTGGTTTGTTTTTTTTGTTGTTGTTGTTGTTTTTTTGTTTTGTTTTTTTTAGGTTTTGATTACACATGCCAGAAGGTGAAGCCCTATGATCCAGATCTGTGACACATCGTTTCTTTGGGGATACCCTTCTCTTTGTGGGTTTTTCTTCGTCTTTTCATTTCGGAACTATGAAGACTAAACAGCTTGGCCTTTTTTTCTCTTTAAATTCGGCAGCAAGGAAGAAAGAAGATAAAAGGAGGAATGTCTTTTTGTTTTTCCACTTGTTTGCACTGTGTGCTGATTGAACATTAGTTGCACTAACTGCTGGTTTTAAATTTTGTTTTCTTTGGGCGGGAGGGACAGCAAGGGAAGAAGAGAAACCCTGAAAAGAGAAGAATCTTGATGAAAATGAGCTTGTCTGCTATTTCAAATTCTTTAACCATTGACTGAGTGCATTTCAACTTCTCCCTGGTTACTCATCTGTTTTTTAAGCTAAAGAGCTTGTTACTTATTCGTGCAAAGTGCCTTATGCTATGAGACCATTCAGAATATCACCTTTCCAACACAGCCCAAGGAATCAACATCCGTTTCTGGTTTCAGGTCAAAGTTCCCCTCTCTTCCCCTTCTCCTCCTTCCCATGTACTCAAGCCCAGGGCTGGGAGGTGAAATGTATTGGTTATTGGTAATACTACTTCTTTCTTCATTTTTTTTTTTTTTTTTTAAATTTGGAGGAGTTGATATGCATCTGCAGTTCACCCAAACTGTAAATATCTGTATTTAAAATGAAACCAACGTAAAATTTGGGCTGATTAGGTGCAGCATCATAGTTCCAGAAGGAAAGAGTAGCCTGTGATCTTTTGCAGGAGCCATAAGAAAAGCCCTGTGCTCTAGCAGAACACTAAAGACTGGTTTCCACGAGTCTTCATTAGTAGTTACAGCACTTGATAGGTAGACTTGTTTCAGAGCCATGGCCCTCTTTCTTCTGATGAAGTGTGTCCCATAGAAAATCAGATGTGTATATTGTACAAACTTTGTAAATATGATTTTTTTTTTCTCTTTGGGTTCATATATAACTTTTTCTTTTATGATGAAGGTTGCTGAGGTTAAAGGGATTAGACTGATTATGGGAGCAGCTAAAGATGAGAGGGGCTCAGTTTTCTGCAACACTAAACAATGAGAAGTGCAGGCCTCCACAAGCGTCCCCTGTTGGGGTGGATTTGCTCTGGTGCTAGCAACACTGTCCTGTACCGCTTGTATGGAAGAGATCACTTGTGGGGCTCCGAGGCCTCCAAATCCGTAGCTCAGCCTTTTGGGAGATGCTCTTCGATTTTCCCCTTAGAAACTTCAGGAGCTTGACAAGCTCTGAAGGAGTCCGTGACCTGTGTTCCACCACGGTGTGAGGGAAATCCAGTGAGTGTGGCTGAGCAGTATATGCATAAGGTGTGGATTTGGGTTTGAGAGACCATAAAAAACCAATTTACATGCATAAACTGACAGTTCTGGAGCTTTGTGGAGTTGATTCACTGCCTGCAGCACTGCGTTTTCTGCCCAGAGTGGCCTCTGTGCAGAGCTGTGAGCAGGTAAGGGCAAACCCCTGTTAAAGTCAGAAGCTGCAGGAAGCTGCTTGCCATCTACTCTGGTTTGCCATGAGTTGCTGTCTGTCATTTTGCATTGTATATTGCTGAAAAGTGTTTTCTGGTCAAGTAGTGTTGCTTTAAATTGTGCCCCTCCCAACATGCTTGATGTTTGGCCTGATCTACAGGCAAAAGGAGTGAGACAAATCAAAAAATTACTCTTTTAAAAATCCCTTATAGCCTGTTAACCACCACTGTCAGGAGGCACCTGGATGAATGCAGTCCCTTTTGCTCAGTCATTTATTGCATATACAGATGCTGCACTCACACCATGCTTGCTTACCTTTGAGGCAGGATGTAATTGTCTTAATTTCTCCCCATTGTGACCCTTTTTTTAAATTGGAGTAAAATTGTTTGGAATCACAAGGTGGACTAGCCATCCATTTCCTTGATGACGATAAATAGAAGCTAGGTGCCTCCTGACAACAACTTTACAAGATTGAAAGGTTTTTGTGTTCGGGATGTTTTTCTTCTTTTTGTCAGCGGTGACTCCATAATTGTAGCAAATGCTGCACTAGAGTACAACTCAAGAGCTTGGTCTCTGTGAGCCACATAGCTTACATCTGACTGGCAGGTACTAAATGTAAACAATTTTGGGGTGCTTTTTGGGGGTGGGGGGTGGGAGCTTATGGGTGGTAACTTTGACCAAAAGTAAAATCTTGCTCCTGTACTGCAGCCAGCTTATGATTTTCCAGACAGAAGAGGGATCATTTTAATGCAACAAAGACATGAAAATGTAAATAAATTTTGTATCTCACCAGGGCATGCACATGTAACAAGAGCAGGATAGCGATGTCAGGTCAGGTGTGTGTGCTCTGCTTGGATTTGTGGTAGGTTAGCCTGGTGCCGTGCATTGATGGTCCCTCTTGAAGCACAGAACTTTTGAAAGTATTACTTTAAAATTGGCCTCTCATTGAGGATTGGCACTTACCTAAACTATCGGAGGCACCATTTTTAGGTGGCTTCTTGTCAAGAAGGAAGCAGCCTATTTTTGGTGCTAGTAGGCTATCTCAGATGCAATCTTGCAAATGGAAAGATGCTCCAGAAGACTAGGATAATCCTAGTTTTGATTTTTGTTTTGTTTTTGTTTTTTTTTTTTTTGTGGGTTTTTGTTTATTTTTTATTACTTTGGTTTGAGGTTTTCTTGGTTGTTTTGTTCCCTACCCAAGAGTAAGGAGTGTGTATAAATCTTGACTTCCTGAGATTTCTTGTGAGCTCCAGTTTTTGCTGGTCACCATCCTTTACAGATGGATTAGTTGGAGCCTTCAGTGATGAGTCCTAGGTCACATGACAGAGTTGATGTGAGCGAGAACCTGATGTGTTCTGCCTTTTTTTTTTTGTGTGTTTTTTGGGGTTTTTTTTTTTGTTGTTGTTGTTGTTGGAAGTCTAAAAGTGTCACTCTGAATCTGAAATGGAGCTTCACAGCTAGGTGAGGTGGCTGTGAAGAGGGTGATGGAATCTTCAGCCACTCGAGAGAACCTGTAGGCTGGTCTCTGGATGTCCACTGTTAGGTGGGTGCCGCAGTGGCAGGAGGCCTTTTCCCAAAGGGAGGGGGGTGGGTTGGTCTCAAATACATGTTTCAATTTCCAGAATGAGATGGGAGCATCTTTCCTTGCCCTCTGTGACTGTTTTTGTGGGTAAGAACAGGGAAGCTCAACATGAGTTCATGTTGTGTATATGGTGGTATCAAATCATCTCATTCTGATCTTCTGTTTATTTTTATTTGGGCTGGGGGGGAGGGTGTCTGCTCCAAGGATTTAAAAATGCTTCAAACACTTTTTTTGTTACAAATCACTGATAGAACACAAACCTGAGCAGATGGCTGTCTTGCCTCAGTTTCTGTAAGAGAGGTTATAGAGCTGTCATGCCACATCTCTTGAGCTGCTGTTGTGGTGGGTGGTTCTTGCCCTGATGCTGAACTTTGTAGTGCTGCTGGGGCTTGCCTGGTCATTGCTTCCTGAGAACAAAGGGAATTTTGTTCCCAGAGAGTCCAGCAATACAGCTGCCACGGTAGAGGTTGGGCAGCTGTAGTCCCTGCAGGTAGTTTCTGTTTGCTGTGAACTTCTTGTCCATCTTTATTGAATCACAGTTTATCTTTGTAATCAGCCAGGTCTGTGGACCAAAGAGCATGCATCTGAACTTCACAAGGAGGTTTTGGCAGATTATCCTGTAGGCTTTGCTCAGTTCATTGTTGTGTTGCTAAAATGCCTCTTCATGGAAGCATTGTTAAATTCTGCTGTAGACAAGTTAGGGAAGGGTTGGGGGGGGGAGGTTTGAGGGATGGGTTTATTAAGATACAGCCTTGCTGTATTTTAACCAGTGATTTTGGGGAAGGGGTGTCAGGAGAAGAAAATAGTCACTGTTCCCCTTATTGAAAGAAACTGGAACTTTTATTTCAAGAAAAGAAATTATTTGCAATTCAAGTGGAGTGTCATAATCCAGTGGACCCTAGACAAGGGGCTGATATTCTTACTGTTAACCAGCGAACAATACGGTCTAGTCCTTCAAAACAGGGGAGGGAGGGGGAAAATTGGCTTTCTGTTAAATTGGCAATTGGCAAACCCTCCAGTGGAGCTCAGATTTTGTTGAGAATGTGTTTTCTCTGGCTTTGTATGTGTTGCAGCACTGACTTGTGAAGAGCTTCATGAGTTGCAAGTGCAAAAAAGATGAATGGTAAAATCCTGGTTTTGTTGATTAAACTCAATAAAAGCTCCCTGGAACTCCTGTTTGTTCTGATTTTTTTTTTTTTCTTTTAGCTGTGCTGGGTGAAAAGCATGCTGGTGTCCTTCCAGAGACTCACAGTCTGCATTGGATGCAGCAAGCTTTGGAGAGAAACCTCGGGAAAAGGAGGGATGCGATAAGTGGAGGGGTGCTCTCCGCTGTCCATGAGCAGCATCCTTTTCCTACACGGACCCTCCACATGGCAGCTGTTCTTCCAGGGTCTAACATTCGTTCAACAGTCTTGTCTCCACTAGGCTAGAAGACTGTGTGTCACCTGGCTGCAGTGCCAAGATTGCATCAACTTTGACAATGAGAGTTTCTGCAAGGGGCCAAAGCAGCGCTGCGTATCTTGCTGCGGCTGTGTCCTCATGTCTTCCATCAAGAGTCAACCTGAGCTCTGCCTTGCTGGCTGCTTGTGTTGCAGAAGACCCTGTGTGTGCTGTGGTTCTGGTGGTTGGAATGAGCATTTTAAAGATGCTTAAAAAATCACCAGCAAAGGAGTTGGCAAAAGCAGGTTTAATGTAAAAGCAAAAAAGCAGAGTGAAGTTCAGTGGCAAGGTTCACTCTGCTGAGGCCTAGATGGTTAAAGCACACAGAGTAAAAGCAGACTACACTCAGTCTAAACCCAAAATTTACCCACAATTATCGACATGCAGGCTGAGGGAGAAGGGGAAAAAGAGTAAGGATAGGAAAGGAGAAGTTGAGTCACAAGGTTCAGCGTAGATCCCCTTGCTGAACTGGGCCCAGGACTTGACCTGTGGTTTGTGCCTGAAGATTTAACAGCAAACTTAACAGCACTAAATTGATAGCTTAAGTTAAACAATTTAACAGAAGTTTCATACAGAATTTACCATAATGGTAACTAAGTACTTTAGAGTGTAAACAATACAGTCACACTTGGTGCAGTTCCCCAGGCACTGGAGCTCTGAAAGTAATACAATTGCAATGAAATTAAGTACTACGTAAGTACATAAATGCTGAATACATTCTGGTTTGCTGGTGTTCCGTTGAAACTAACTTACGCATATATCCGAAGTTATAGCTTTATTTTTAAAATATTTGCTATATTGCTTTTGTTAAGCCAAGAAGCTTAATCTGTCACAAATAACACAAGTAATTAGTCATATCCTGCTGAGCTCACAGCAAATATCCAGATTTCATTAGTTCTTATCGACATTTAAATGCCAAACCTTTCTGTATATACTATTAAGGCCTTGTTGGAGAGAGGCAAATTAAAAGCAAAAAGATTATATATTCGTTACTGTAATGCAAGAATATTACTGTTAAATGACTCATTTAAGGTTGTTGACACCCTTCTGGGTTTTAAATTCCTAGCAGGCTCTGGGATATTTTTTCTATATGTATGTTCAAAATTCAGTCTTTCAAAGTCAAATTTGTTGGCTTTGCAGCTGCCCCGCTTCCGCTCCCCCGAGGCGCCTCGCAGCGTGACCCGAAGGGCGGAGACTCCGGCCCCGTGAGGGGCGGGCGCTCGGCACCGGCCTCAACATGGCCGCCTACTTGCAGTGGCGCCGGTTCGTCTTCTTTGATAGAGAGACGGTGAAGGAGCCGTGTGGGCTGGATGGGGCCGGTGGGAAGCCCTTCGCGCTGCCCCCGGGCATCGCAGTCTGCGACTCGGGCCGGGGAAGCCTCGTGTTCGGAGATATCCTGTCCGGGGCCGGGCGCTGTGGCCTGCGCGGGGATCGGCCGGGCCGAGACTGCGTCGCAGGCGAGTCCTGGGCGCTGTCTAGCGCGGGGTGAAGGGTGCTCCGTGCTTGGGAATGCGGCGCCTTACCGCTCTCTGCTGTCCTTTGTTTTAAAAAATAATCCCAAACCGCTGCTGGATGTGTTGGTGCTCCGGGGGTGCTCTGCGGGAGTACTTGCTGTAGCTCTACCAGGGATCAGCAAGAACCATGGCGATTCTTTTATGATTGGAGGTGTGGGGCTCTATTTTTTTTTTTCTGTTTTTTTTCCTTTTTTTTTTTTTTTCTTTTCCCCTTGTGTTCCTTGACTGTGGTCTAAATATGGAAGGTCAGATTTGGTTTTTGCCTCGCTCCCTTCAACTCAGCAGTTTCCAAGCATACAAGCTACGGGTAACGCATCTGTACCAGCTGAAGCAGCACAGTATCCTGGTTTCTGTTGGTGAGGATGAAGAGGGTATTAATCCTTTGGTAAGTCAAATGACTAGGAGAGGAAAACGCCTTTGTAATATGGGTCTTTCTTAAGACTATTGTCATGATCTCAGCTGCCCTTTCTTACCTTAAGTAGCTTGTTCATTCTGGGTACTATAACATTTTGATGTTAGGTCGTGGCCTTCCAATACCCCGTGTTTTGCTGATGCCAGATCGTCACTGTTTGTAGGTGAAAGTCTGGAACTTGGAGAAACGAGATGGTGGTAATCCTCTTTGCACACGTATTTTTCCAGCAATACCAGGTAACAAGCCCACAGTTGTATCCTGCCTAACTGTCCACGAGAATCTTAATTTCATGGCTATTGGTAAGTAAAACAGAACTGTAATAGCTTAAGAAAAATATTATAGTCCTTACTGAGATGTAAGGAACATGAATAGATAACACAAAAATCAGCAGAAGACGTCCTGATGATCTTTCTTCTCACTCAGTTGTTAGATTATTCTCACAGAGAGGTTGTGTATCTCATGCTGTTGGAGAGCTCAAGAACATAAATGCATAAATTTAGCCTGACTGTATATTTCAGACTAATAACTTTGATACTTAAAAGGGAAGCACATGTTTTTAGTTGATGTCCTCTTTCCCTGTCAGTCAGTAAGGCTACGTATTTATTGAACTTAGTACTAAATGTAGCTTCTGATGGCACAAGAAAAAACATGGGTTTTGTGATCCCTAGTATTAGAGAGATATTTTTTCAAGCATGTTACAGAAACCTTTTTTCAAAGAAAAATGCAAATTTCCCTTTTTGGATTTAACCATTCCTTTGCAATGTTTCTTGCTTAGCTTCTGACAGAATAAGAGCAGTAACGTTATGAGATTACAAGTGCTTTCAGCTGACTTGGTCCCTGCATTGAAATCAAAAAGCTTTCCCTGTGTATATGGTGGCCTTCAACCCTGGAACAACTTACAGGACTGGGGCTGTTTGCAAGCTGTGATAACTGCATGTTTTGCTCTCTTTAAAAAGAATCCCCCTCTCGTCTTTTTTACAGCATGTAGTGCCTTTTGAATAAGCAAGGGACTTAAAACTATAGTGACAGTCGCAGTATGGGAAGGCCATTTGTAAAACAAAATACAGACAGAGTCAAACAAATTTAACCTGCGTGTGAAGTTTGAGTGCGGAAAGCAAGTTAACCCTTGCTGAACAGTGCTATCCTATGTGCAGTTGTGTGACAGCTCTGAACTGTAACAGGAGCGGGGACTGGGGGGAGTGGGGTTGATGTGATTTGGCAAAGACTGACTTGACATGAGAACCTATGGCAATCCCATTGCTTTCTGCCTTGCTGGTGAGCATGGTGTCGTCACTGACTGGAGCTTCCCTAACTTACAGTGGATAAAATTTCAGATGTGCTGTATCAGTAATAGTTTAGTCTGTCTGCTTCACCAGGTTTTGCAGATGGGAGTGTTCTACTTACTAAAGGAGACATCACTCGAGATCGGCATAGTAAGACCCAGATCCTACATGAAGGCAGTTATCCGGTTACTGGCCTTGCTTTTCGACAGTCTGCCAAAACAACACATCTGTTTGTGGTGACCACAGAGAATATCCAGGTGAGAAGCTAGTTGAAAAAAATGTGACTGACTTGCAAATTTAATTGGCTTCAGAGTCTAGTTCAGAGTGATGCCCAAACCCTTGAGTTTCCTCTGTAGTCTTATATGCTTTCAGTGAAAGACTATCCTCACCTGGAGCTGGACACTCACGGTTGTGGATTGCGCTGTTCGTCTCTCAGTGATCCCTCCCAGGATCTCCAGTTCATTGTGGCAGGAAATGAATGTGTGTACCTTTATCAACCGGACGAACGTGGCCCCTGCTTTGCCTTCGAGGGACAAAAGCTGATTGTTCACTGGTATCGGGGGTACCTCATCATTGTCTCCAAGGACCGAAAGACTTCCCCAAAGTAGGGCTCCTTGAAACAGATGAGTTCTTTTTGCTCATGCAGCTTCATGCTTTTTCTCGTTCTCCTTCTTCCCTGTGAAGCTTTGCTCTGGAGGGTGGATTGCAACTTTGTCAGATGTTGCTGAGGTTCATCCAGACCCATATAATGATTAACTGCCATTGCGAGAGTAGCGCAGTTAAGCATGCCAAATGCCTGGGATTTTTTTACAGTCCTATGAATTGCTCAGTGTAACAAGATGTTGGAATTTGTGTATAAATACATGGTGGTTTCCCTCTGGGTCCATTTAGTTTAAGTGCCCAAGTGAACCCTTTTTGTCTTGCTTTCTATACATCCCTAGTTTGAAGAGGTATCAAGATTTCAAGTTATGTTCTTCTTGTTTTCTAAAACTTTCTTCTGCTCTTCAGGTCAGAATTTGCCGGGAACGAGGCACAGAATTCGGACAAACAAGTCCTAAATATCTATGACTTGTGCAACAAATTCATTGCATACAGCTCAATCTTTGATGATATAGTGGATGTCTTGGCAGAGTGGGGTTCTCTCTATGTACTGACCAGGGATGGGAAGATCCATGTACTGCAGGAGAAGGATACACAAACCAAACTCGAGGCATGTAAATCTGCTTTCCTATTAGTCTCTGCCTTATGTCTGTAAGATTGTACTGGCTCTGCAGAGTTAAAAATGGAACCATTCAGGTAAGTGACTTACATAACAAGTGACCCAGTAGTTTTTCAGCATAACCAGTGTAAGACAATAGGTGTGTAAAAGCTCAAGCACGTGTATTCACTAAGAAGAAGAAACAACTTGTTTTCCAGGTGTGTTTGAACTTCTTTTGTGGGGTGGTATTTCTCTCATACTGCCCTTACCATGTATTTAACAGATGCTATTCAGAAAGAACTTATTTGAAATGGCCATTAACCTGGCCAAGAGCCACCACTTGGACAGCGACGGTTTGTCAGAGATTTTCCGGCAGTATGGTGATCATCTCTATAACAAGGGAAACCATGACGGAGCCATCCAGCAGTATATCCGGTAGGTAGGGGTCCTACAGAGCTCTGATGTTGTAGTACAGTTAGCAGCAACGGAGGCCTTGATTTCTGTTTCAGCCCAGGAACAAAAACAGTCCAAAACAAAAAAAGCATGACTTGAGGTGAAAATTCTACATGTACAGAGAAAGATGTCAGTGAGACTAAAAGTCTTTGAACAAGTTGCTTGAAAATCAGTCTGTACACCTTAGGATAAAGTTCTTTTTGATCATATTTTAACATTAATAATGTAGGCCCATTTGGATGGAGTGGGGCCAGGTGACACCATTATAAAGAAAGGATCACTCTGTGCAAGATAGATGATGCAATTTGACCATGTATGGCAGTTTTCTTGGAACGTACTCAAAAACAGTTCAATGTCACTTTTAAAATGTCTCGCGTTTTTTAAAACTAAAACTCGGAGCAGCCTTGTTTTGGGGCTTACTGAAAACTTCACGTTCGATTTTTAAAATTACGTGAAGTGTCACGTTATTGTGGAGCTGAGGCTCCCAGAGTCCCTGACATCTAGTGAGAGTCAGCATGTCTTTTTACCTTTGACTTGCTTTAATTTCCACAGTAACTGTGGCTAAACTGCTCCATGTGGGCATAAGAATTTAAAGCTGATGGAGTTAATGGGACTGAAATGAAAGAAAATGTAGCTTTTGTTCCCCCCCCTTTTTTTTTTTTGGCTTCCCAGTTTGTTGTGGTCATAGCCTAGTCTGTCTTCTCACTGCCACCTTTAAAGGAAGATTAACTCCTTGTATGCTGTCGTGGTCATCCCAGTTGAGGCTTTTGTATCGGTGTACTTGCAGCTGGGTGGTCTTATGCCGTAACTAGTCGTTACTTCTGATGCGTGGCTGAGTGCTCCCAAGAGGGTTAGCGCCCACTGAAGTTAAAGCTTCTCCATGTTTTGTTGTTAATTTCTCCATTTATTTTGGCTTCATGAGTATGCAATATCTTGTAACACGACTCTTCCCTTCACAGAACTATAGGGAAGCTAGAACCATCTTATGTTATTCGGAAATTCCTGGATGCTCAGCGTATCCACAACCTCACTGCTTATCTACAGATGCTCCATCTGCAGTCCCTGGCCAATGCAGACCATACTACGCTTCTGCTGAATTGCTATACCAAACTGAAAGACAGCTCCAAACTGGAAGAGTTCATTAAGGTATTGGGGGAAGGTGGAATCATGCTACATTGCTATGTCATCATAATAATTTAAAAGGGGTAGTGGTGACATTGTAAATTGGCTCCTGTAGGACTGTTAAGTGAGAGAATAATGAATTTACCACTCAGTACCCTGGTCTTTGCTTTTTTATTTCCAAGCTCTTGCTCACATTCTCAGTTTGGTCAGTTTGCCATCTGGGTCTGGAGTGTGCTTGCTTCTGCCAGTGCAACTGGCAAGCAAATGAGAGGTGGTTAGACTCCTTCCTTTCTGCATGGGTGATTTTTCCCTTGCATGAGAGGTACCAAGTTGTCCCTGCTCATGTTTTCCTCCTCTTACATAAATGATTATTGCTTCTGGACTGTTAGAGTTTTTCTGAAGGACCATCCTTCTGCTTTTGTTCTCGGAGACGAGTGAGAGCGAGGTCCACTTTGATGTGGAAACGGCTATCAAGGTGCTTCGCCAAGCTGGTTACTACTCCCACGCTGTGTACCTGGCAGAGAAGCACGAGCATCATGAATGGTACCTCAAAATCCAATTAGAGGACATAAAGGTAAGGAGGTGTAACTGCACGTGTGTTCTTATTGGGAAGAATACCAATTCTCTAGCATTCTCTTTAGCAGGAATACCATTTTACTGACCTCTTTGCTGAGGATAGCATCCTGATCAGAGTAGCAGCAGCAATACTCGATGCTGTCGGTGTGTCGCCTTTCTGCTTTTGGCTTGCGTGTTGGACTAGGCGTGGAAGTCAGAGGGTCTCGTTTTCTTTCAGATGTGGCTTTCTACAGTGCCCTTTAAGAGAAGGGAGGGTGGTTAGTTGGGGATTAATCTAAACGTTTCCCCCAGGCTACATCCAGTCATTCTCCGTGAGGAGGAAAATGAGCAGGAGTACTGAACTAGGTGATCATTCAGAGCAAACGGTATTTGTGCCATGCTCACAGCATGTCTTCAATGCTTTGTGTCCTAACCTCAAAGTGGAGAGCAGAGGCCAATGTCCTGTGATTGTTTCGTTGCCTGTCTCCACAGAACTACCAAGAGGCTTTGCACTACATTGGAAAACTGCCCTTTGAACAGGCAGAGAGTAACATGAAACGGTACGGTAAAATCCTGATGCACCACGTCCCTAATGAGACCACTGAATTGCTGAAGATACTTTGCACTGATTACCGGCCCTCAGGAGGTAATGAAGGCCCTGGGATGCTGGAAGGAAAAAAGGTATGGTTTGTGTTGACCCACAAAGAGTTGTTGCTCTCCAGTAGTAACTTTTCTGTGAGGGCTTCTGCATGCCTTGTGTTGCCAGCCTGATATTTTAGTTGTGATGAGAATTATACCTAAATATACTCTGCTCAACTGAGACCCCACCTGGAGTACTGTGTCTAGCTCTGGAACCCTTAGCACAGAAGAGACGTGGACCTTTTGGAGTGGGTCCAGAGGAGGGCTACAAAAATGATCAGAGGGATGGAACGTACCTGCTCCAAAGAAAGACTGAGTGAGCTGGGGTTGTCTAGTCTGGAGAAGGGAAGGCTTCAGGGACACGTCGTTGCAGCCTTTCAGTACTCAAAAGGGTTTTGTAAGAAAGACGAGGACAAACTCTTTAACAGGGTGTGTTGTGATGGTACAAGAGGTTGTGGTTTTAAAGTAAAAGAGGGCAGATTTAGACTAGATAGAAGGAAGGAACTTTTTATAATGAGGGTAGTGAAACACTGGACCAGGTTGGCCAAAGAAGTGGTAAATGGCCCCATCCCTGGAAACAAATACTCAAGTCAGGTTGGATGAGGACCTCAGCAACCTGATCAAATTGAAGATGTCCCAGCTCATTGCAGGGGTGTTGGACTAGATGACCTTTAAAGTTCCCTTCCAACCCAAACTATTCAATGATTCTCTGAGAAGCTCCATCCTGGTGTACCGGTAGTCCTAGAGACAGGGGTCCTCTTAAAGCTATTGCTCAGAACTGAGCCGTGATGTAGTTGGCATCCTGTATTGTGCTCTGTCTGTCCTGTCTGAGACTCTGGAAATGAACATTCCTCACGGCAGGGAGGAAGCACTGGTGTGGCTTAGACTGATGTGGGCACTCATCTTTTTCTGACTGTTTTACAGGCTAATTCAGAGGAGTTCATCCCAGTCTTTGCAAACAACTCCCGAGAACTGAAAGCTTTTCTGGAGCACATGACTGAAGTGGAGGCTGACTCTCCACAGGGTGTCTATGACACTTTACTGGAACTTCGATTGCAGAACTGGGCACATGAGCAAGATGAGCAGGTTTGAACTCCTCCAGCATTGTTTTGAGGGAGAGATTTGGTGTCTGTGAGTCATATTTGTATTCCTGCAATGCCCTTTCCAGCTGGACGTTGACAATGTGAGGCAATACATATGCTGTGCTGGACAAATGGCACAGCACTGGGGAAGCAGCCTAGTAGCTGCGAGAATATTCCTTTTAGGATGGCTGAGCTTGTTTTGTTTGAATCTGGTTTATGGACAGATTCAAACAAAATACAGGCTCTGTGAGCAGATGCCTTGCCCATGAAAGTATCTCCACATCTCTATTTGCTTGCCTAGGTCTGTGAGGATGTTGCCTGTTTGGGCAAAGAAAATCATGTCCTGTTTGCTTAAAAGGGTTAAAGAGTAAAAACTAAAACTGACCTCTGTAAAAGAGCTGCAGATTGTCAGGTCTTAGTGCAAAATTGTACGCGAGTGCACGCCCGTGTTCCTCTTCGTGACCTCTCCCCCTCCTTTGTAGATCAAGGAGAAGTTGCGTAATGAAGCCCTCACCCTCCTGAAGAGCGGAAGGTTCAAAACAGTCTTTGATAAGGCCTTAGTCTTATGTCAGATGCACAATTTCAAGGACGGTGTTCTCTACCTCTATGAGCAGGGCAAACTGTGAGTGTTACTCTTGTCTTTAGAGTCCTATCCTTCCCCTCTTACCCCCACTCCTGCAATTTCTGAGCCATAAATGTCCGTACCATCAACGGTAGTGACCTCTTCAGTGTCTCAAGATGGGAATGGTAGATGATCGCTCTGCTGAAATTCCTTGCTGGTAAGGCAGTTACATAGAGTGAAAAAAAGATCTGTCTTTGGCTTCTGTGGGAGTCTGGGGATTGCATGGCTGGGTGCAAATCTGGGGTCCGTGCAGTAACTCAAAGGGTGAGATGGATTGTTGCAGCTGATGAGTCCTTCTCCCATAGTTTCCAACAGATCATGCACTACCACATGCAGAATGAGCAGTACAAGAAGGTGATCGAGGTGTGCGAGTTGTATGGAGACCAAGAGGCTTGTCTCTGGGAACAGGCTCTCGGCTACTTTGCGCGGAAGGAGGAGAACTGCAAAGAGTATATTGCAGCAGTGCTGAAACACATTGAGAATAAGAATCTTATGCCTCCGCTGCTTGGTAATGACATGTGGTGCTCAACCCCCAGCCTCCCCTGCAGTAAAACCCCAACCTAAGCAAAAGCCAGAAAAACAAACCAGAAAATAACTCCAACCCAGACTGGTTTGTAGTGCTTTCTGTAGATCAGACATTAGAGAGTAGAATCAATGAAATTGGAGTCTACCATTTGAAGTAATAACCTGCTCTATAGGGAAAAGTTACGTCAGTCACAGCTTCCTAGTTAGGAAAAAGGATCTTCAGTAGCGGTGAGATGTCCAGTACATGATTTCTGTTCTGTCAGTGTAGGGCAGTGAAGGGCTTGCTGAAACTCCTGTTTTTCCTCAGTGGAGAACTAGAATCCAACCCACTGCTGGATCCTTCCTTTGTCCCTTTTGGTGGGAGCTATCCAGATGTGCTCCCAGTTGTCCATTTCTGGAAGAGGTCAGACTGAAAGAGAACCTTTAAGTGAGCTCTTCTGTTTCCATGAGAATGCCAACTGTCTTTGCCTCTAAGTGGCCTTTCCCAGGAAAGCAGTCTGCCCTGGCAGTACAAGCATAGCTGCAGTTTTTGTGCTTGTGTTTAAACTAACATCTCAGTTGCTCTCAGTTGTGCAGACGCTGGCTCATAACTCCACAGCCACCCTGTCTGTGATTAAGGATTATCTTGTCAACAAGCTGCAGAAGCAAAGCCGCCAGATAGAGCAGGATGAGCAGAGAATTCAGAAATACCAAGAAGAGACTACGAGGATCCGCCTGGAAATTGAAGAGCTAAAAGCAAGGTGCAGGACTGTGTGCTGTCTTGTCTAGTCCTATACAAGCACAGAACTGCTGTTTTATTAAGGTAAAGTGTAAGTGTTTCTTTCTCATGCTTCTCTGTCTTGTCACTCTCTCAGTCCCAAGATTTTTCAGAAGACCAAGTGTAGCATTTGCACCAGTGCATTGGAGCTGCCTTCGGTCCACTTCCTGTGTGGTCATTCCTTTCACCAGCACTGCTTTGAAAGCTACTCTGAGAGTGATTCGGAATGTCCTACTTGCATGCCAGAAAATCGTAAAGTGATGGACATGATCCGAGCCCAGGAGCAGAAGAGAGATCTGCATGACCAATTTCAGCATCAGGTAGGGTAACACTGCCTATCTTACCAAGTTGAAATAAATAGGGTTTAGATTAATTTGCAGACCTGTGGAGGCTCATAGAGGCAGGTAAGGCTTGAAAGTATTACGTAAACTAGGTTATGTCAACTGAATAATGGGGCATTATACCCTAGGGTGACTGCTTTGCGTAAAGGGCACAAAGAGTCATTGTTACTCTGCGAAGCTGAGAGTGAGAATCTGTTCTCACTTCACCCCCAGATGGGTCGAGACCTATTGGTCAGTGTGACCACTGGTCAATAAGTTGTATAGAACAAATTAGGGAGAAAGGGAAAAGAATACTGTGAATTGGAATGGGGACAGCGCCAAGATGTTGCATCTACCTTGTGTTCCCCAAGGATGAAGTGGTGAATGTGAGAATGGGACGATAGGTGGAAAATGTTAACACGTGGAAACTAGAGCAGTTAAGGCACTCACATTCCTGCTTAATTCAGTTGCTCATTACCTCCTTGGTGCATGGCTCAGATGTGGGGTTGAAAGAGGAGCTGGAAGGGCCAGTGTCAAAAAATCTAGCAGGTTCTTCTGCTACACCCAGCCCTTGCATGGAATGAGCAAAGAGCCAGGGACTGACATGGTTTGTTGCCCTGTACCCTAAGCTGGAGGTTTGCAAGTGCAGGGGGAGAAAGGAAGGGGGCTAGAGGCAAGAGGCTCTGGAGGCTTTTGCTGATGCCGCCGCTTTGTGTCCGGCAGCTCAAGTGTTCGAACGATGGCTTCTCGGTTGTTGCTGACTACTTTGGTCGCGGCGTCTTCAACAAGCTCACCCTGATCACGGACTTGCCCTCGGGAAAGACTGCTACGACGATCGAGGCTGGTCTGCAGCGGGAGCTGCTCATCCACACCAAGCGCAGTACCTGACCCCCAGGCCCTGTCCACGTGACTTCTCTTGTTGTACGGGGTCTTCCGCTGTGTCCTCGGCCGCCTGTATGTGGCTTTACCCCTTGGCCCCCAATAAACCAGACTGGCCGGGCAGTGCCGCACCCCACCCGCTCCTCGTCGACCAGCCCGGGCGGGCCGTGCTCCGGCAGGGCGGGGCGGTGGGCGGAGCTTTTTCAGCGCCGCGGCTGGTGCGGGCGCGCTAAGGGTACCGGTCACGTGGTTAGGGCGGTGGGGGCGAGGCTGCCGGTCACGTGGTGCGTGCGGGGCTGCGCGGCGCCGAGGGCCCGCGGTCATGGCGGAGCCGGGGGTGGCCCCCGTGGGCCGGGATCGAGCGGAGTCTGGCGGGGGGGCCGAGGAAGCGGGCGATGACCCGCTGCTGCCGCGGGGAGAGAATGGCGTGGATGGCAGAGCGGTCCGCGTGGGCACCCGCCGGAGCCAGGTAGGCAGCGGCAGGGCCGGGGCGCGGGGAGCGCTTCCGCCCCGGCACCCGGTTCGTCTCGGCCAGCGCAGGGTCTGCGTGTTTCTCGGGGCTGAGGAGCGGGCTGAGCTTCCTGAGTTCGCGCGTTTTGACTCCTGCCTTGGAACTCCCGGAAGAAGTTTGGAAGGCGCTTTCTTCGGAACCCAGGGGGCGGTCAGCTCCCTTAGCGCTGCCTCGGTGCCGGGGCCGAGGGCGCGGGAGTCTCCCGGGTTTGGCTGGGACTGTGTAACTTGCAAGGCCTGCGCATCTCTTGTAGGAAAAACCCCCCAACGACTGATGGCTGGAGCCCGCTCAAAGGCCAGGGAAGGGACATAGCCAGAGATAGAAGAGGTATCTCCTGCCAGCGGGCTACAGCAGGGAGGAGCAGCCTCGCAAAGGGAGATAAGCGACCGACCCTCAGGCCTTTGCGCTGAGATAATAATGTCGTTCCTTTTGGTAGCACGTTCTAGGAAGAATTCCGTACTGTCGTGAAGACATTTTATGTAGACATCAGGACAGGGGAGATAGATAGCCGTGCACGTATGCTACCTCATGAAATAACCTGAGGCTCTTGGGGCGCTTTACAAAGGGCGGCAGCTACTTAACGTTCGTTGTATTTGTAGGGTGCTGCAGTCCTGAGAACTGCGTTAATTACCAAAGGGTCCTGAGCGCTTCGGTAGGAGAAAAGCTGAAACTCATCTTTAGTTGCTCGATCCCGCTGCCGCTTGCACGTGCGCAAAGATAATATGCTAGCGACTGTATTTTACTTGCTTCTGGTTGTCTTACGCAAAGAAATGTTCTTCATGCAGTTTACTGCTTTGAGATTTGTTTCTTACTGTATGTGATGATGTAAGCTGTTACTTTTTTGTGTGTGTGTTTGTGGAACCTCTAACTAGATCTTTGCTCTTACAGAGGATAAGTAACTTGTATTTGACACTAACAGTGGATTTTTCCACCAGGACAGTGAAATCCTACTGGCTTCTCCCTAAGCTTGCAGTGTTGGGAAAATTCGTACTCTCAGAGAAAGCAGGAGGCTTTAACCCTAACCCAGTGTGCAATATGACCTCTTCTTTCATCACTGAGCAATAAAATGATGGTTTTGCTTACTTCTCTGGCCGCTTGCTGATGCGTGGTCATCATTCGGCAGTTGTGCTCCACAGGTGTGAAACCAAGAAGTGGAAGCATGAGAATCATGATCTGTAGGCTTCTGTTGTGGTCACCTTCCCTAACTCGATAAATTCATTGCAGTGTTTCATCAGTGGTTGCATCACAGCAGCACTGGACACAGGGAGATGTTGTGCCTCTTTAGTCAATAAAACAAGTTCTTCACTGAAGTGCTCTGGTCATGATAGGAGTTCACACAGTTCAAGGAGTTCGTACCTATGAGTGATTTTAATTGAGGCAACCTGTTCCTAATGTTTTTGATTTAGAGAGAATGTACTGGTCATGCATGCCTGGCTGTTGAAGAATGGCAAAGCCTCCTTAGCTACTGTATGGACAATGTGCTCTTTCCTTAGGACTTTGTTTTTTGCTTCCTTGTAGCTGGCCCGGATTCAGACCAATAGCGTAGTTATGATGCTCCGTGAGCTATACCCTGACCTCCGCTTTGAGATTGGTAAGTCATTTTTTTTTTTTATGTTGCCCTGGGGTAGATGGCAGCAGGAGCCAGTGGGTTATCTTTGTGTGCAAGGGGTGTGTGTGGAGTCAGGAGGAGGAGGTCTATCTAAGTTTATCTAAGAGTGCCATCTGAATTCAGTTCAGTTGTGTGGCTGAGTAACTGCTGCTGCTGGTTTCTTCTAGGGGAGAAAGATGGGTTTCGTGAGCTCTTGGTGATTGAAGTGCTGAATAGGCAATGGAGATGGTGTTGTGTTGCTCCATTTGCAAACCTGGTATTGTTCTGGCTGCACCCCACTGAGCATTAGGGGCATTTTCTGGTCTGGGGCTCAAGGCTTTCGACAGGAATGATGGGAGCTCAGCCTTGCACCGAAGAAAACCTCTTTATATGCGTTCGCCAGCACTCCAGAGATAGACTGCGGCAGTTTCCATTGGGTCAGCTCTTCCCCAAACCTGCC
This sequence comes from Pardalotus punctatus, assembly GCA_013400915.1. Taxonomy (NCBI): domain Eukaryota; kingdom Metazoa; phylum Chordata; class Aves; order Passeriformes; family Pardalotidae; genus Pardalotus; species Pardalotus punctatus. The sequence continues at coordinate 17,667 of VZTX01021592.1, read as the reverse complement.
CCTTTCCCCTTGCTTTTGCTTTTGAGGACAGTCGAAGAAGTCTCAGTTTCACTTGTCTTGAGTACAGTGTATTTCTAGAGGTGAGCTGCTCTTGTATTGAGCTTGAGCTGGTGTTTGCACAGTAGTGTGTGACTGCTCATGGCATTTTGCATAGATATTTTCAGACTAAGCCCAATGCTTTTATCAAGCCTCACGTTTTACCTGTACTGTCTCTGAGCAGTAGCCATGTCAACAACTGGGGACAAGATCTTGGATACGGCCCTTTCCAAGGTAAAGGATCTGTCCTTCCTATATTCAAGAACTAATTGCGTTTATGTTATGTTGGCTGACACTTCTTTTGTGATTCACATTCTTCCATTTATGTGTAGATTGGAGAGAAGAGCCTCTTCACCAAAGAATTGGAAAATGCACTTGAAAGAAATGAGTAAGAGCTTGTTGTTTTGTCTTCCTCCTTGGCATTTTGGACATATTTGGCTTGCTGCATAGGTGATCTACTTTCCTTCAGTTCTGGTACCTCTCCGGCTAAAAAAAAAGTAATCCTTTGATAAGTCAGTCTTTTTTTCCCCCCTTTTTTCTCTCTGCCCTGGGCTTAGGCCATGTATTTTGAAGGGGAGTCTTTGCATCGCTTGGTCCACCCCAATTATGTTTTCTTCTGTGATTTGTGTATTATATGCCGTGATAAAGAGGGAAGATGTAATCTCATACTATTCCTGCTTATGAATATGTTTTTAAAAAAATACTTTGCTTGTCAGTGATAATGTATTGCAAAACAGATTTGTTGTTAATATGTTCACATTTATTAATGTGTGCAAGCTAAACATGCCGGAGAATTTGGCATGGGCAAATTGTGCTGTGTTCTGTGCGACTTCTCTCTAAAAAAAACCTCAGTTCAGGTGACTGAGCAGAGAGAGATTAGGGCTGCTTGCGTGGGTTTGAGGCGTTGAGGGGTTTTTGCTATTTAATCTCTTCCTTTTCAATATTCTGAGGAGGGTTTCAGTGGTGCCTTAGTTAAAGTACGTTCAAAACGAAAGGTATTCTTCTGCATCTCTGCCACATAGTTATGTCGTACTGCATTTTCAGTGAAGTTGGTGAAAAAAATTGGAGACTCAAGTGCTAATTATGCCCTGTTGCTGTGTGACAAAGCAGGTAGCCTGTAGTTTGGCTTGCCATTACTTTAAGTTTGAAGCATAATACCAACCCACATACTGATGCATTTTGGTACAGTGGGTCTCTATCTGTGAACATCTTCAGCATCTTCTCCTCATTCAGTTTGATTGCTCGTTAAGTGTCTTTTGTTGCCCAGTAAGAGGAAAAGAGAGACAGAGAAAGGTGAAGTAGCTTTTTTTGGGAGTATTACAAAAAATCTATAGGAATTATGGCTATGGAATCCTGAAATTCTTCTCTCTTCTCCAAATTAATTCCCAGAGTGCGTTCAAACTTTTCTGTAGGTGACCTGCAGGCCTCTACTAGATCACCACATGAGCTCAACTGTGTGTTCACTGATTGTTTCCTCTATTTTTTAGAGTTGACCTTGTGGTTCATTCCTTAAAGGACCTGCCAACTTCTCTTCCTCCTGGTTTTACCATCGGTGCTGTCTGCAAGTAAGTGTGGACATGAGGTTTGATTCTCTGAGGGACTTGCATTTTATGGTGTCGCTAAAGGAGAACAAAGGCAGTGTAGGTTCTTTTAGGTGTTCAGAGTTTCCTGTGATTAATCTCCAAAGCAGTGGAAACACTGGAGCTGCCCTAGTGTTCCGTAGATAACGGGTGTGCTGGAGATTCCTCCTCTTAGAGCAATGGTGGAGTATTTTGGAGCCAGAGGCAGTTCTTCCAGGAAACAATAGCAGAACTGTTGACCTTGACAGCCTTGCCTTAAATGGTGTGTCAGGCATTCTGCACTTGCATTATTTTGCAGAAGGGAAAACCCACTCGATGCTGTCGTCTTTCATCCCAAAAACTGCAGAAAATCACTGAGCCTCCTTCCTGAAAAGAGGTGAGTGGGAAAAGAAGGGGAAGATAGGTGTAAAAACAGAAGGGGTCAGTTGGTTTTTACTTTCTGCTGGCACGTCAGTCAGCTCCTTGCTTTATCCTGTAGTGGTTTTACACTGCCTTTTGTGAGCGTTCCGCAGACATTGCATTGGATGCACTCGCTGGAAAGACTAATGCTGTCTCATGCGAGTGCTGTGTACCGAGTGAGGTTCATTTCTCAAGCCACCCTTGAGTGGCAGTCTCAAGTTAGAGCCTTTCTTACCACGATCTCTCGAGTGAATTCCTGCTCCTTTGTATTGTGCCTACTGCTGGGGAATGCATACAATGCAGACAGGGTGTCTGGTGCAGGATTTTGGCTTTCGTGAACTATGCTTTTGTTCTCACTCAGCCAGTTCTGATTTCTTCCTCGGTTTTTTTGGCATCACTTTCTTGTGGTTTCTCCATTTTTAATTATCTGTCTTTTCATAGAGGTTATTGGAGTCTTTTGTCTGAGAAAAAAGATTTTGAGTGAAATTACTCAGATTAATGTAGCTATTTGAAAGTTTTTATTTCTTTCACTTTAACGTATAATAAACTAGCTGTGACACAAAGACTTGTGCTTCTGTGCTTCTGGATAGCAGGAAGCTCGTGCCCAGTTACCAAGAGGAGGAAGCAGAAGGGCACATACTGATTTCTTCAGTCTCGTGACCAGTGACAGGACTCAAGGAAACTGCATGAAGCTGAATCAGGGGAGATGTAGGTTGGATATCAGGAAAAGGTTCATCACCCAGAGGGTGGTTCAGCACTGGAACAGGCTCCCTAGGGAAGCAGTTAAAGCACCAAGACTGACAGAGCTCAGGGAGCATTTGGACAACGCTCGCAGGCACACAGTGGGATTCTTGGGGTGTGCTGCACAGGGCCAGGAGTTGGAACTCGGTGATCCTGACGGATCCCTTCCAGATCAGCATATAATATGATTCTGTGAAAAGAAGCGAACAGCATTCATCTCGGGAAAGGAAATGCTCACTGCCCAGACTCGCAGTTTTCTGTGGTTTCCAGTTATATACTCAAAGGTCCTCTGCTTACTGCATTTCTGTCCTTGATGAAGTTCCTCTGTTTTAGTCACTTCGTCACTTAGTTGTCTGGCTTTGTCTGGTTCATTTTGGGGCAGCTGAATCTTTTTTCATCGGTCCTTGACAGTGTCTAGGGGCTGCTCTCCAGAAGCATATCCTGTCAGTTGGCTTCTTGGGAGTGGCTTCAGACAGGCTTTACGCTAAACTTTACGGAATGGTTTTCTTTCTTCTAAGGAGATATAAATCACTGACTGGTTTTTACATCTTCATTTCAATTGAAAAAAAAAAAAGTTACCATTTGTTTCCTTGAATCTTCTGTCATATATCTGGCTGGAGGTAATTGTTAGGAGTGTTCTGGATTGCAATGATTATGTTTTTCCCTGCAGTGTGATTGGAACCAGCTCACTTCGGAGAGCGGCTCAGCTCAAGAAGAAGTTCCCTCATTTAGAATTCAGGGATATTGTATCCTTTCCTGGCAAGTCGTGGGAGCTGGGTACAGCTGCAAACAGGAAAGCACAACTTCGTGCAAAATCTGGATTTGAGGCTGATTTGTACTGCCTGACTTACAAGAACAAACTGCTTCCTGAAAGTCTGCTCTCTGCTACCCTGTTCTGAGATGAGTGTAGCACTGTAGCCATCCTGTCCTCTGCTTTCTCGTGAGGCTGTGAAGGAGTGGCCAGCCTTGATCTAGCTGGGGGTTCAACGTACAAATTAATTGTACGTTACGCAGTGTTTGAAAAACTGCATGACAGTGCCTCCAGTGTGTTTGTCACGGGCGTGTGACCAAATGCTGCTGGGTTTCCAGTAACCCTACTTTCAGTTTGGACCACTAGTTCCAATGCGGGTGGCTGAGCTACTGAGAAAAGGCATTGTTACTTCAGTCCTAGGAGCAGAGTTCTTCGCAATGCAGGAGGAGTTTGGTGCTAATAGTGTACTTAGATGACGTGCGTATCTTTGTAGACTCAGCGCTTGAATTAATATTCCGTAATGCTTGGCGAAATTCTATTTTAAGAAAAAACTGTCCATATTTAACACTTCCTTCAGGACAGTAGTGACATTCTCATTTGGAGACCGTTGGATTCAGTATAGTCTGTAAAGACTCAAGTGGCTGTAGGACTGCGTGCCTGCTGTTTTCTATGCTTGCTTAATCACTTCTACAGAGAGGAAACTTAAATACCCGTTTAAAGAAGCTAGATGAGAAGGAAGACTTCAGTGCCATCATCCTGGCTGCTGCTGGGCTGAAGAGAATGGGCTGGGAAAATCGCATTGGCCAGGTGAGGCACAACAAAACACATAATACCGTTCTCTCTGCTGAGCTATCAACTGCTTGCCTTTCATACCTTGTGGTTGTCCTATCCAAGAGGAGCATGCAGTCTGCTGACTCCATTGCCACATTAGCATTATTTTGAGGCACTTCAGGAAGGAGCGGTCGGGTTTTTTGGTTGCTTGCTTTTTTCTTTATACAGAAATTTTTCATATTCAGCTTTCCATGGTTCAGTAGCAGTTTGCAATCTGATCATCTAGCACTTTGCAGCACTCGTGTCTAGCAACACAGCAGTGTGAAAGACCGAGATTTTAGCAATTAGCTAATTCACAGCGTGTACACTCCAGTTGATGGAAAGCGCATTATCTCACTTTAGTGCCGGAAACACTGAGGCACGGGAAGGGAGACATGGTATTTCTTTAGTGTGACATTAAATCGATCAGTATGAGAGACAGGAATCTGGCTCTTGTTTCCTATATTCTGGACAGTGCAACTTGAGCTAACTCTTGATTTTACTTTCTTCCAGCTCCTAGGCCCTGAAGATTGTCTGTATGCTGTTGGACAGGTACTTTACGACTTTTGTTCCTTAAGCCGTGCTTAAGGAGCATTGAAAGCCAGCAGCAGTACAATATATCTGGATAATTAACTGTGCTGAAGACCTCTCGTGTCTTGGGTTACCAAAAAAGTACTTTGATCTCTTTTGTTGGCTGTTACACTGTTTTAGGCACAGCTCGTTAGAAGAATGAGAGTCTGTTCTCCTACCCAGTGTGGTAGGGGCTGATTTCTATCAGTAATAGAAAAACAATGGGAAATGGGAAAGGTAATGTGTGCACAACCACAGTGGGGCAATGTGGCAGATATGGGGCAGGTTCTGGCAGGGCTGGTATTACGCTGCACTGGGATAACTGTGCGAAGCCACTGCAGCATCTTTGCTCTGTGATGCTCCTTCCTCCTTTGTGCGTGGAGTCCTGACTCCTGCAGGGTGGAGCTGAAACACCCGTCTTGGAGCACATTCTTAGCACTCCTGTTTTTTGGTGGCCAAACTGTTCCAGTCCATGCTGGCTACATGGCCGAGTTTATGCAGGATTGCCCTGCCAGTATCAAACTGGCTAAACCAGAGCTGGTGATCCATTCGTGATTGCAAGTGACGAATCTGCATATTCGGTCTGAAAAAGTGATTTTGATCGTGCATTTGTCAGGTACTGTGCAGAGTTCTAGAATGGTTTGAGGTGGCAGTGTGATCTTTTGCACTTGGCTGAGTAAGTCCTGATCTTCTGTTTATAGCAGCCCACTGTAGGATGACTCTGCAGCCAGTGGAGTGCATTGTAACTCATTTCTGTAAACACCGCTCCCTTGGTGAAAAGGGTCTGAGCCTCCGAGTTCTGTTTTGTGATCGATGCTGAGTGCACATGCAGATGCATGAAGTTGAAGAATTACTATGTTTTGTTGTGTGTTTCTTCTAGGGTGCCTTAGCAGTGGAAGTTCGTGCCAAAGACCAAGAGATACTGACTATGGTATCTGCCCTGCATGATGCAGACACCGTGTTGTGCTGCATTGCTGAGAGAGCCTTCATGAAGCGTTTGGTAGGTCTGGCAGCCTTACTCTGCCTGTAGCAGTAAATACCAATCTGCTAGTTTACTTGATGCCATAGTATGGGAAATCTGTTACACTTCCCTAAAACTGCCATGGAGGGTACTTCTGAATTGAAAAGGGCCTGAAGAGGGATGGGCAGGGTTGTGTGTGGCCTAAATTTTTCAGAGGCCTGTGCTTTGAATGTGTTGGGTAGGAGCCTCAGTATTCGCTGCTTTGTGTTTTAGGAGGGTGGATGTAGCGTCCCAGTTGCTGTCAACACCCTGCTGAAGGACGGCCAGGTAAGGAGTACTTCCTATTTTTCACGGATTATTTCTCAAAACCTATTCCAAGCATGTGCCTGTTCCCTGATCCCTTCCTGAAGATAATTTCAGGAGATACCTTTATATAGCCAGTTAGGGCACATAGTCTCCTGACTCAACCCTTCTGTGTTTGTGTCCAAAGCAGGAGTACAAAAATGGATTTGGCTACTGAAGCTGTCTTTCAGAAAATTCTCCTATAATACATACCTGATTTCCCCCTCCACCCCCTGCCACCTATTTAGTGTTGTGCTGAGGTCTGAAAGTATTGCTTCTGACCCTACCAAACCTGTTTTTAGACAATGGAGTGTGATTAAGGAGGTGGGAAACTAGAAAAAAATTTAGCCTTTGGGAAGTCGCATTTTCTCTAACAGGGATTACTTTTGTTATTCTTGTATTATACCCCTATTCTTGCTGATCCCACTGCATGATGAAAGCCTTCCTCTTCAGACTTAGCTTTGTATATTGGGTGGAGTTTTTAAGAGGGGGTAGTCGGCTGTTTGTTTGTTAAGGTGGTATTAATCCACTCCCTCTGTTTTTCCAAGTTGTATTTGACAGGAGCAGTCTACAGCTTGGATGGATCTGATAGCCTGAAGGAGACCATGCAGACCAGTGTTAGTTATCCCCATCAGGTATGGGAACCACAGTGTCGTCAAAATTCAAACCTGAAGCTGAATGACAAAAACCAGACCTTTAAAAATAGATTACACTTGATCTGGTTTCTTGTAAGCCGTAACAGCACGCTGCTCTTTTGGCTCCTGAGGCTAGACTTTACCCTGTTTCATGAGGGGTGTCTTAATTCCTTGCCCACTACTTTCCTGCTGCCTTACGTTGAGGTGTTTGTATTTGCAGAATGAAGATGGACCGAACGATGATGTGCAGCACGTTGGCATCACGGCCAAGAATGTTCCTGGTCAGGCCCAGGCAGCTGCAGAGAACCTGGGTGTTGAACTAGCTAGTTTACTTCTGAGCAAGGGAGCAAAGCATATCCTTAGCGTGGCAAGGCAACTGAACGATGCTCGCTGAACGTGGGGTGTGGCCAGCAGGAGTGCTACAACTCTAGCTACAAGTCTCTGCAGCTACGTCATGATTCTCTGGAGGGATTTATTTCAACGTTCACACCAGTCTTACCTGACGTTTGGGTGCAAAATTCCTGAAATATTAAGTTAACTAACTTGAGTAGTTTCTGCTCTTCAGAGTTTTCATCCCTCTCCACATTTCTCTAAATTGTTAAGTGTTTTTTTGGAGTATTTTCAAGTTTTTGTAGCTAGGAAGCTAAAAGGAAAAATTAAAAATATAATAGAAGTATTTAAGTGTTCAATTCCATTTAGCAGCATAGTGCTCATTAGGTTATAATTGGAGACTCAGCCGTGCTGTTACTAAAATGTGGTACTATGCTGAGTGCTTTCAGGAGTCATTATTTGGGCCTTTTCACTCACTGGATCGCTGAAGGCGCTCATTAGGTTCCCGATACCGCATTCCTTCTAGTAAAGTAGCGGAGATGCTACATTCACCCTCGGTCTAAGTTAAGGTAGGTTAAGTTTGCAGTTATCAGGTAGATGCCAATTGGCCAGTATTAAATTAGGGAGTGGACAGCCATTTTAGTTTCCCTTGTGTGTTTGTCCACAAAGGTCATGAGAGCCAGCAGAAGCCCAGATTTCAGCTACTGCGGCTCCCTGCACTTGCTACTTGGTCACTGTCCTCTCAGCAGGGGGTTCGAGTGATGCAGTGCCTCGTAGAAACACTGAAACGGCACCTTATGGGGGTCCTATTTTGTAAATGAAGCGGTTTTATTTTCTAGGCAACGTGCACTGAATGTAACATGTAAGTAAGAGTTAGGTTACGGGTCCTTACGAAGCCGCCCTCGTGTTCAGTGTTTCACGGGCGTCGGGCCGGTCCCTGCCCGCCCCCCTCCGCCACGGCCGGCCACGCCTCTCGTGCCCTGCCCGCCATCTCCCGCCTCCTCCGCGGATCGCAGCTCTCCCGGTGAGCAATGGGGTGGCCCTGAAAAGGGCCTTTGTGTGGTGCCGGGAGGGCCGGCCGACCTAGTACTCCTGCGACTGCTGCCCGCTGCCTTTCTTGCCCGCCTTGGCGGGGCCCGTGCCACCGCCACCCGTCTTCTTGGGCAGCAGCACGGCCTGGATGTTGGGCAGGACGCCGCCCTGCGCGATTGTAACGCCGCCCAGCAGCTTGTTCAGCTCCTCGTCGTTGCGCACCGCTAGCTGCAGGTGACGGGGGATGATGCGCGTCTTCTTGTTGTCGCGGGCCGCGTTGCCCGCCAGCTCCAGGATCTCGGCCGTCAGGTACTCCAGCACGGCCGCCAGGTACACGGGCGCACCAGCCCCCACCCGCTCCGCGTAGTGCCCGCGCCGCAGCAGGCGGTGAACGCGCCCGACGGGGAACTGCAGCCCGGCCCGGGACGAGCGAGACTTGGCCTTAGCGCGGGCCTTACCGCCGCTCTTGCCACGGCCGGACATGGCGTCTCTCTCTGCTGCTAAACCACCACCTTCTGCGGCCGCTGCGGCGAACTGAGGCGGGAGATGCCGCGCCCGGGATTTTTATAACCTCCCGCCAAGTAGGGTTCAGCTCATTGGACAGCGCTACCACCCCTAACTATTGGTGCGTCTGCCGGAAGAAGCTTTATGCTGACTGGTCGCCTGCGTGATGCCAACGCGTCTGCCCTGACAGTATTGGCGACGCGGCCCAGCCAGTCAGCTAGCGCGGCGCCAAATTTAAACCACGCCGACGCTGTCGGAGGGAGGGTTGCGTGAGATGTTGTCGCTCCGTGTCCGGCCCTCAGCGAGCATGCGCAATGCGGGCTCACCCGCCCGCTCGGAGGCAGCTGCCGGTCCCGCAGAACCCTTCATGCCGCCCGTCCAGCCTAACGGTGCTCCTGACAGCAGGTGGCAACGCCGCAAGGTCGGTTCTGCGTAAGGAGCCTTGGCTGTGTCACCTCTCAGGTTACTCCGTGAGTAAAGGCTGGTCGTGGTAAGCCAAAGGGGCGGAGGAGTGACGACATATTGGCCACGCGATCCCCTAACCGGCACGACCCTGCTCCACCTGGGCTGCTCCCAGAGCTGCTTGAGGGGTGGAGTCAGCCCCTGGGCGCGGTTCTTTATCTGGGCGTGGCTTCCATCCAGAGCGAGAGAGAGGGGCTCCTGGGATGCCTATAGACAGAGGTATCCCTGTCTGTAGGGGCATTTGCCTCAGAGTGGCACATGGGGGAAGAACATTTGGGGATGTGAAAACCTACCATGAGATCCTTTTTAGGGGATTGTGGGAATGTGTGAGAGATATTATGGGTTTATAATACGGGTTTATTAAGAGAAGCACCAAAGGAGAAGGAGTCAAAGTGGACTGTGAGGAAAAAAACACAGAACATTGAAGGAGAAATAAAAGCAGAGAAAGTGGTAATGTCTTAACGTGTTGGTGATCAGTATTATCTCTGCAGTCTGTCCTGTCTTACTTAACCCAATCTGTACTTTTCTTCTCTCAGACTAGTTATGCCGTCTACCCTGTGTGCGCCTACATACATCTGGAGGTCTAAGTGCCAGCAACCGGCATTAGGACACAGATCAAAGGAGCCAGCCGGTGATTCCAGCGAACAGGAAGACCTCAGCACATGCGGGGAGGGGCCAGGGCTAGGTGGAACGCGAGTGTGCGCGACAGTGAGTAGGATAATGGGCTTTGGAGCCCAGGACCAGATGTGGGAGAGATCGGGGTCAGCAGGATGCTTACTGGAGGTAGGGCTAAGCCAGTTCTCTGGGGAAAATGGGGTGACTGCCTGAAAGTTGCCTATTGGAAGGCCATGCTCCTAGATAAGCTAGAAGAGAGATTAATTTCTCTATTCGTATGGCCCGATGGCAGGAAATCCAGCCACTAGTTGGATTTCTACTGGACAGACTGAGTGTTTAAGGCCAGGTACCGAAGGGTTTCATAGTGTTTGCGTGTACACGTTAATGAATGTGCTCTACTAGCAAACTTACAAACTGATCAGCTGGAGAGGAGGAAGAGGATTCGGCTACTCGTAGCAGTCACGCTGGAGCGCTGCCTGTTTTCCGTGTTGATCAGTGCCGCCGGACACAGGTATTTTTGCCTTCTGGTAATATGTTCCCGAGCCTTGTTACTAGCTGGACTCGGGAGTGCGGAAGTGCGGTGACCTTGTGTGTGTCAGGGTATTGGACCTGGCAATTTTTTTACTCTCACCCACCTTGGCGTCCCTTTTTCTGCTGTTGCATTATTTCACTTTTCACTACCATTACTCTTGCAAAGACTCTATAACCTGGTACTCCAATGGCTGTTCTGTGTTTTTCTGTCACATAGGTAGCAATTCTGTGTTGAACTACAGTGTTAGACACTGTTATGTAAATAGTTATTTGTATCTGAGGAAAAGGTAATGGTAGTCTGCAGGGTATTAGTTTCATGTTAATCTAAAGGTTTTACAGATACCCTGTTAAGACAAGGAAGGACACGGTGATCCTTACTCTGCTAGCCCGTTCCCGACGTGTCCTCTTCCACAGCGGAAAGTAGATGATAAAGACGTTCACAATTAAAAGCTCATCAGTGGGAACATTCCCAGTAGCCATAAAAAAGGAGGGAGTCTATTTCAGAAACAATCAGCTGCCTAACAGAGTAGAAAGCTGGAGCTGCATCCTGTAACCTCATTTCATTGCACGCCAATATTGTCGAGGCAAAGCACTGCAGGGGAAAGGGTACCGTGAATTATTTTATTCTTGGAGCGCTCTGAGTTTTGAGTATGGTTTGTAACACGTCATTCTATGTCCACGAACCAAAAACAGGATTGGAGAAGCCAGGATTGGAGTCAGGTTTACTTATTCTGCTCTACAGAGTCTCACAGAAATTAAAGTTGCTGTTTTCTCTCTTGGTGAACAGTAACGTCTTTGTTAGATGTATAGAGATTCCATCTTTCCCACTTTCCCTAAGTGCTGTCATTTGTTTCCCCTCTAAAAGATATTCCTAGCAACAATGATGTCCAAGTAGCAGTGAATCTTTTTTATCAGCAGAATTGGACAAAAGCCTTCGGTGCACAAAAAAAACCCGGTTCGAGACTAGCCCACGCAAAGCAGTCGCTTGCGTTTTGACAGGTATCCTGAGGTTCTCAGAGGGCTGGAGTAAGATCAGTTGAATCATGTGGTCAGACCATTGGAGAAAATGGACTGGCAGGTCTTTCCCTTGCTCCTGACAGTCCAGTCAGACATCATAAAACAAGCGCACTAGTTGGTACCGGATCGAAAATGCAATCGTGCTGCCGAGGACCTAGGTAAAAATCAGACACGTAACAGACAAGTTATACTGTCAAATGGTTTACAGGCTATCGGATTCTTCCTTTCCACATGGATTTGCTAAGCTTTCCAGTGTGCCTTGTTTCATAAAATGGCAACAAAAAGTCTATGTATTTTTTTAGATATACAAAGACAAATGGCAGAAGTCTATCCAAAGACCTCATTTCTTTCTCTGAGGATTCTATGTCTCGGCGGGGGATTTCTCCATGTGCCTGCCCACAGTCACATTCTGAGAACGCGTGGATGAGATGAACCTTTGGGAATAACTCCTTCCTCCTAAAGGAGCCTATATTGTAACATGAACCCCATGGTTTGTAATGGAAAATACCTTATGTCAAAGCTGAAATTTGGCATCCTTACAACAATAAGGTGCTGTCAGCACTTCCCTGTTGTGACTGGGATCAAGATAAGGGCTATGTACTTCCTGTCTTCTCCCATCCCTGATGTCACCTGCCTGAGCCCTGTTCAACAGGCTTTCATTGAAAGTCCTCCCTCCCAAACTGGAATTTGGCTAAGTGTCTCCTTCCTAGTAAGAATCCCTCATCTTAAATCTGAAGATGCAAAAAAAGGATTTTACTGTGTTTTTACTTATTAACCAATCCAGGCCTTTCCAACAGTGATGTTTGTACTACACTATACTTGAGACTTTTCATGCTGAATAGAGGTAATGGCAGTATCTGTGAAGCATATCCTTGTGCTCCAAGCGGCTCAAAATGCTGCTACACCCCATCCAAACCGAGGGACTGTGGAGCTATGTGCCACACTTAACACAAGTCCACTTGCCGGAGATAACTCCGAGAACATTATCTGGTACGACTCAAAAATGGGCACGTGCAAAAAGGCTGTATTGGGTCACAGTGACAAGGCACTCTGCTGTCCTCATGTTTTTCTTGCAACCAATGACTCGTGCCTTGGGAGTCTTTTAAGCTAACCTATGGAGCTTGTTTTTATAAGCTCTTAATGAACAGGGTGGTGTGAATTCGTTTCCTTCTTGAGGCGTGTAAGCCTCTAATTCTCCCCAAGTTCACAGCTTGACTGCATCTTGTGTGAAGAGCATGATATTTTACTTTCCCCTTTCCCCTTAGAACTCTTGAGATTGACTTGGATCTGTTTTTATTGCAGAGTAAATCTTTCTGCTGGAGGAACCCTCTGTCTGACCTGAATGAGTAGCAACAGGAGAGTGAGATTTCGCTCATGGGTGGGTCCGATCACCTTTATGACGAAATTAATAAGTGTCATATTATTGCATTCTGTGTATTCGCCATCTTCATCTGTTCCGCTCCTCACATCTACTACACGCAGGATCTCGACAACCTGAGGGAAGAAATATTGCACGCTATTTCACCAGGTATGTTTGGTACTCACTGGCCAGTCTTGCTCAAGAGCTCTTTTGCTGTACCGTCCCCAAAATTTGGCTTGCGCTCTTACCGAAAAGACAGGACAGACTTACAACAGTCCTGGGGTACTTCTACGTGTGGTTATTCTGAAAGACTGATTATTTACACGATCGAGTGACTGTGAGGCACGGTAAAAGACTCTCTTTTGGATTTGAGTTAGGCAATAACTACTGAACCCAGAAGTTCTGCATTTTCTTGCATCCTGTTTCCTTGCATTTGATGATTGCCTCAAAATGCAGTTTTGAATGTTTCAAATTTTGAAATTTTGAATTTTGACTGTTTTCCACGTATTACCTTCAGAATGCTTGTTCCCAGGGCAGAGAGGCTCTTAGTTTTGAATTTGGAGTAGCTCATCTCCAACTTCCCTGTACTAGGATTAAGCCTAAAAGAAACATTTAAAATTTAGTCCAAATAAAACAAGGAGACAGAGAGATCACTCTGTAAGCAGACATATCCGTAGCTGAGAAAGAAATCCAGTGGTGGAAGAAATAGGAATAATCTGATGCACTTAACAACAGCTGCTGCTACTTAGCCCCCCTGGATGGTGCTTCTTCTGCACCCCCAATATATGCATATGCATGTGCAATACCACCTTCCCTCTGCACCCCCAATATATGCATGATGCTGTGGAATTTAAAGAATAAAACAAAAGAACCGAACATCTGCAGAGACAACTGCTGACATGGCACAGTGCTACAGAATGCTTGCTACTGTGAAATCTTAGCAGATCCCACTCTTGCAACATTAAAAGCCACCTGTGTCGATCTCTCTGTCTTGTAGGTTAGAATTATCGTGTTCTAACCTTGTTAAAAATCATTCTGTATCCGAGGGGTGGGTTGGTCAGAAAAGTTCACTTCTTTGAGAAACCTCTACTATATGACCTCATTGCATCTGGCAGAGCGAGCTGCCGGTCTTTTAAACAGAAAACATACTTTGATGGCTTTTAAAAAGAGCACCTTCCACCACCTTTCTCAGCTGGTGTTGGAGTTAAAAGACAACCTGTGGTACCACTATAGGTCACTTGGTACATTACCTCGGTAGCCGGTGACGGGGACAAGGAATGACGTGGAAGAGTTGAGGCAATGAATAGAGGAAGTTGAGCACTTGTGGGATGAAAAAAAGCAGCATTGTTTTGCTGAAGTGTCCCAAGATCCCCACCACAGCAAAGGTCATGCCGGCAAAGTAGCAGAAAGTGTCCCCAACAAACACTCGAGACGGGTACCTGCAATCCATGGAGCAGAAAAGCAAAGGTCTATCGTGATTGCTATTGCCACGAAAATTATATATTTATAACCGCTAAATGTATGCCCCCATTGCAGGTTAGGGGCCAATGGGGATCTGCAGCAGATCTACGTGGCAAAAACAATTGTAGGTATTTATTCTAAGAACTGGAGGACTGGGACCCACCGCCTGACTTGTGGAGAATACGATATGAAAAGACAGCCAGCGAGGCATGGGAGAGAGCATATTCTGCATGTTTGGGTCGGCTGGTGTGACCACGATTGTTCTAATAAAAAGAAAAGCTACCGCTCTGTTGATGCCAGGTATACTTATTGATGCTTCAGCGTCCCAACTGCATGTCGTTAAGTGGTTTTGTTTCTTTGAAAAGGGAGAAACTAGAGGGAAAGGATGCTTCCAAACAAACTCTGAATGTCCATCCTCTTACCAGTTGTGGTAAAATAGGCCCAGCGTGGTAAAAAAAAAGGGAATCATGAAGTAGAGAGAAAAAATGTGATCATCTCGATAATCCCCTACAGAAAAAAGAAAAACATGTGTTTGTGATAAGACAAGACTGGTTCATTTTTTGTAATACCAGCTATTGAAATCTAGGATTCGATCTCCCTTTGCTTTTTCTGTCCACACGTTTGTTATCTTCCTTACCATTTAACTCTACAATATTGAATATGATAATGGAAGCAGCTATCACCAGCGATTGTCCTGCTTCGATTCCGTTAATTCCGGCGAGAATGTTGATGGCGTTAGTGCAGAACACTGCTAGCATACCCATGTACACGTAGTAGAGAATACCTGCGGATAAGAGCAAGCCAAATGCTTTAGTGTTTGGAGGTGAAGCAGGCCCTAGACCAATTCACCGAAGCTCTCACTTCCTGCTTTATGCAACAACCTGTCACCTAACAATCTCAGTGAATTTTGATAGCGGTAGCTTACAAATAAATCGCTTCCTCTCTTACGAGCCAGCCGTCACGCTTTACATGTATGTATAGCACTGTGACTGCAGCAAACCGCTGTGGCGTGGCATGGCGGGCAGCTGTCCCACTGTTTCTGTCCTTCTGACATCCTAGTGTTAGCAGCCATACGCTGCGTGCACCCGCTACTCACCCGTGTTGCCGGGATCACAGGCAAATGATGGGTGCCTATTGATGCACAGCTGAATGTGTGCTGGGTTTCTGGATATTCTTTCCAGCCTAATACCTAGCGGGTGGAGTGCCACCCTCTTACCGGTTACTTAAGCAAATCCTCTGTCTCCTCCCTCTGCAGCACAAAGTCCCTTCCACTGACTGCCTGCCACGTGGATGATTGCTTCCGGTGATTCATAACTTACCCAGGTCCAAGTGCATGCCCAGCAGCATCCGGAAGGGCTTAGGCACCACAACGGTCGTGTTCCCAAAGTTGGTAAAGTAGACCATGAGCAGTGGGAGGGAAGCCATGGTAGGGAGAAGCAGCTTGTGGCGCCAGCGCAGGTTCAGAACGTCATCTGCAAAGCCCAGGAAAATCATGCAGCAGATGGCAAGGAGCGAACCGATGAGCTCCACGAACTGCAGGACAGACAACAGGACCCCGGTCACCGGTGGCCACTCCCTGCCCGTGCTCGCCACGCTCGCGGCACTAGACGAGCCTCACCTCGTCGTGAGGAAAGGCCGCGCACTGCTCCTCCACAAAACATCTCAGGAAGGGCACGGGGATGAAGCAGAAGAGGATGATCAGGAACACGGCACCGCTGATCACGCCCTGTGCTTCGGGGCTGGAAGCAAGGCAGAGTGGGGAGTCAGCCGAGCCCGGGCCGGCCCCGGGGGCAGCTCCCTGGGGGCAGCGCTACTCACACGGGCCGCCGTGAGGTCTTGTTGAGGTCCTCCCCGAAGAGCCGCGCGGCGAGAAAGTGGTCCGTGAAGGCCGGGATCAGCGTGAGCGTGGCCGCGAAGCCCAGCAGCGACCCGCCGAGGTTGATGAGGAGGGGCACGGCGGGCCAGGCCGCCATGGCCGCGGCGGGCGCTGCCCCT
This sequence comes from Pardalotus punctatus, assembly GCA_013400915.1. Lineage (NCBI taxonomy): Eukaryota > Metazoa > Chordata > Aves > Passeriformes > Pardalotidae > Pardalotus > Pardalotus punctatus. The sequence continues at coordinate 1,535 of VZTX01021592.1, read as the reverse complement.
GCCAAGGGCGCAGAGCGAGGCCAGGCGGGGACGCTGCCCGCGGCCTTCCCGGCCGGCCGCTACAGGGGCGACGCAGGATGCGCGGGGTCCTCGCGGCCTATCGGGGGCGGGGGCGCCATCTTTGGCCCTGGTACGAGCTGCCTGCCGGCACGGACCTCTGCTCGGAAGACGGCCGGGAGCGGTAGCGCTTTCGGCCGCGCTGAGGGCTTGTGGACGCGCCTGTCGCCGGCGTTAAAGTCTGCGGCGCTCCTCCTCCTCCGCGGGGCTCCTCCGAAACTGTGCCGGTAGCGGCGCTCGCCGTGGCCCGGGGGTGGCGCCGCCACGGACTCCGCCCCTCGATGCCCGCAACCGCCATGGCCGCATTGGCCCCTCCGTTTCACAGAAACGTCACTTCCTTCCCTGCAGAGAGCGGGTGAGTCCCGGTGGAGAGCGGGTGGTTGGAGCCGCGGCAGCGCTGAATGACCGACCGCTTCTCCCGTCTCCCAGCCGGAACCGCCTTTGCCCCGGTATGGGGAGCGGCCCTTGCGGGCGGCTGCCGGCGAGCCCCGGCCAGCGCAGTCACCGCCAGCCGGCGGGGCGGGGAGCCGGGTTACCGGGGTGCAGAATGCGCGAAAGCGGAGAACGGAGCGGCCGTCGGGTTCGTTTCCCCCCGTGTTTCCTCAGACGTTGGGAAAATTCAGTAAAATACCTTACTGGAGATTTTCGATTGTCAGGGAATCTGTAATAGCTGTTGGGCCCTCGGGGCACTTTTTGAGGTGGGGAGGGGAAGGCAGGATAGGCTCGAGGTCCGTGCACGGTCCGGTCCTGTTCATTCGGTTGTGAGTCGATGAGCACAGGGGAGAGGCAGCAGAAAGTCCTATAGCAGCAAGAAACATTTTTACCTGTCCTGCACCTGTGTGGCAACCTGAAATGGTTTCTGATGGCTTTATATCTGATTTTTCTGAAGGCTTTATGGCCGCCTAAAGAGCTGTGTTGAGAGGCCACCTCTGCTCTGCTGTCTGTTGAGCATGTGCATAAGTGAATTTGTAAACTTCAATTAAACTTTGCGGACAGCACCCGGTACGGCTGGGGAGGAAAGCACAACACAGAGGTTCGGGGGAGCATGCCTGGCCCTGGGGCTCTAACACCGAGGAATCGCCACAGGCCAGCCGCGGCTGCTTTGGGTTATGACTGTCGGGAGGTGATCAAAACTCGTGTTACTTGCCCTCCACAGCGAGAGTGGCACAATCTGGAGCAGACGAACGGAAAGGTTCCGCCTTGGTGGGGCGTCCTGCGTGTCTGGTGGGAACGGGGCAGTGACTCCCAGCAGAAAAGAGCGTGACGGGAGGAGAAAAGCGTCGTTAATCGGAGCTCGGAAAGCCGGTGAGGAGCTAGGTTTTCGGATCGCGGCTGTGCTCCTATTTCAGTCCCCGAGAAGAGAAGGCTCGCGGCAGCAAACGTGAGGATCCCCGGCCGTTCAGAGCGGGTCGCACAGCTCGCCCGTAGGCACGGGGGCGGAGCAGCGGGCGGTGGGTGCGTCGCGGCTCGGGCGGCCC
>VZTX01021591.1:0-44182 GCA_013400915.1 Pardalotus punctatus | reverse complement strand
TCCTCGCCCACGGCATTATGTAGGCACCTGCATAGGCACTGCTTTGTGTCTGCATGAATTTGTTTTCAAGATGCTGCCGCTACCACTGCTTCGTGTTCCAGCATTTGGTCATTCAGACCCGGCGGGAGGGGTCGCATGTGCTACAGTCCACCAACTGGCCACAAGAAGAAAGCACCTGTTATAGGGGCTCAAAGCTGTCATCTGATGATCACTTTGATGTCCAAAATGGTTCCATTAACCCTTAAATTTAATTTCCTTGTGACTTAACTATTTTTCTAAAAGGGTTTTTTGCTTAGCTGTGCTCCAAAGTGTATAGTCTAACTGGTGATTAAATGCACTTTGAAATTAAGCTGGGATTTATCATGGTCAAACCCATCTTTCCCATTTTCAGACACCACTTCCCCTTGATGTGAGAGTGGTATAGCCAGATTGTAAGGCACAACCCCATATAGGCAGGGAGGGACTGCTGGAAGTTGTCTACTCCTCTTGCTGTTCTCTCCTCTTGCTCTCTCAGCTGAGAGGAGGGCAGGGGTAAAATTCACTTCAGGCTTGGGTGTTTTGTGATTTTGGGGTTATTTTTCTCTGGATGAAGGTCAGTATTTTGTTTGTTTCCCCTCTTTTCCCAGAACAGTACCCCCAAACAGAGTTTTTCCTTGTATCGGTTTAAAAATAATTGTAGCTGCTTCAGAGCTTGTTGATTTGCCATCCAGGAGGGAGCAGTAAGGTTTGCCCAGAGGTGCTGGGGCACCATCAAGGCCCCTTCAGTTCAGTCAGTTGAACAGAGTGGGAAGAACCAATTGCTCAGTGCCAGAGACAGGGTTACTGCAGCAGGAACATCCCAAGTGGAGGTGTCCAGCTTATGGCCCCCCCACCATCCATGAAAGGCAGGCCTTAACCTCCAAGGAGGGATGGGCTGTCTACCCACAGTGGGGCAGTTTCCACGTGGGCCTGGCTCACTGGAGAGGCCTTCCACTTGTCCCAGCTGATTCCCTCCAAGCCAAGGTCCATGAGGTCTGGCTCTCGAGTTGTGCAGGCCAGGTCCACCACTGCTCACCTGAGCCAAGCACAAGGCTATGGGTGGGCTGTTACCCACAGCTAGAAAACACCAGGTTGTGTTTCTAGAGGAGTGCAAACAGGGCAAGCAATTGTACAAAACTGCCTTGGAAAATCTGGATCATCATGAAAGCAACTGAAAACACAAAGAATGCTTTACACATTGTGGTGTTATCCCAAGAAAGACTTTACAAATTACAGTAAATGCTATCCACAGAAATAAAGGTTCTAGAGGTGCTTGAATATTGCAGGGATCAAACTCAGATGTCATCTTACAAAGGAAAACATGTGAAATCACACTCTTAGAACACAGCCACCCTTTCACAGGGCATGACCCAATCTCAAACAGCAAGGCTACAGGACTCTTATAAAAGTAGTGCCCAGCTGAGATAAAGTATGTTTGTCCCTGCAGAAGTGTATTGCATTATTTTTGAAGCATAACTACTCCACAAGCATCCAGGGTAGAAGAGATGTTGTATTTTTCACAGACAAATTCTAGTTACAGATCTCTGGAACTTGAAAATAATACTTAGAATACAATATTTCATATTGGTGCAAAATGTACAGTCAAACACAAAACATGTATTGCAAAATATACACAGAATTGTTCTACGAACAGAACCCCAAGGACAAACAGATGTTTAAATATAAGAGAAAAGTCCATATTTTATAAATTACTTAAAAAAAAAATCTATTAGTACACTAGGTATGTTATTTGTAGACAAGTTACCACAATATAGTGACATGTCTCATTTGCAAGGCAGACATTGAGAAACAAGTTACATCATTAAAAGCTAGTTTTGGAAACCAATCCACAAGTAAACGTGTGATAATGCATTACTGGTTTGAGGCACACAGTGTGGGAACTGCTTTCAGCCACTTTAATGCTTACACTTAGGCATTTTTTTTCCTGAAAATTAGGCAGATGCACAAAGAATAAGCACTAGACAATAACTTGTCAGCTTACATTAGTTTATTGGGTCAAGATTATTTATTACTGATGTATTAGAACATTCACAAGAAATGCTATGAGACACCTTAAGAGTATCTTGAAAATACAACAGCATTCACACAGCTGCAAAAGTTGGATGATTTAAAAAACTGGAGGTGAAAAAAGTTATTTAAGCAATAGTTAAGTCATAGTTTGAGAAGAATTAAGATGTCATCAGTCATTCATATGTAGGAGGGATGCTGAAATCTACAGTGAATTACAAACTGATGCTTTGCATTCAAAGCAGAGATATTCTCTTCCAATATTCAGAACTTGTAGCTTCAAGATATTGATTGCTACTAGCTACACCATTGCTAACTAAACTATCACAAGGATAACTTGCTTAGGGCATGTTTGGAATGCTGGAGTTATACAGCTATTGCTACGCTACAGATCCCCAAATTTTGCTTTAAAATAGCAGTGAAGGCCTTATAAGCACCCAAATTACACAATAAATACTCAGTAATACTTCAAGCACCTCTTGCTATCCATTTTGGCAAGATAAGCAGCACAAAGGAATGGATGCCATGGTGAAACAAGCTTTTAGCAGTTCGACTCAGGCACTCTTGACTCGTGCCTGCCTGCTTTCAGAAAGCAAAAGAGCTTGTGTGGCACACCCTGTGACAGGGAAAGAGAGGACTCTAAGTGCCAGACAGTCACCAGACTTATAATCTTTCTGCAGTGAAGCACAAAGGCAGGTTCTCTACTCTTCAACCTGCAGTGATCTGTATGGGGGAGAAGTTCTGTCTTATCTGACTGATGTTTATATTAGAAGTTGCTACAAGAGGTGTAATAGGGGATACACACAGCATAAATGAAGCCGTATCTTCTGAAATCAGGTTGTCCCCTAAATAACACATTTGACCAGTGCAGAGTGACATGCTAAATGGGTATGCTGCCAGGAGAGCTCAGAGGGATAACTGCACCAGTAACAGTGCCCTATTAAAAAATACTTTGGGATAGATTTTTAATATCTACACACATTGGTTTCAAGACTTCAGACCAACTTTATCAGCACTGATCTGCTATAAAACCTTCTCATAAATTATCTTCACAAAAAATAAAGTCACTCTTTCAGAAAACATGTTCAATATAACACTTGTATCAGTAGAAATTCTGTCCTGTGAATCCATGGCAGAGAAGTCATAACCCATGCTTAAATCTATCCAAAGCAACATAACCAGGACTCTAAAACCAGAAGGCAAAACCAGAAGGCAACTATTTCATAATTATAATGATAAGCAGAAACGTTGCTTCCAAAACATAAGGCGTGCACTGTTTCAGCAGACATGTATGGGTTTACAATCAATAGTCACTGTCCTGTAAACATTGAAACTGCTACTCTAACTGCAGGTTAAGATTAGAAATTTGCATTCATTTCACTGCACTCCACACACACAATGCCTACACTGTTTTAAAAAAATCAACAAAACAAAATCATTAAATAGCAAAAGGAATGAAGGCTTTGGGCTGGATGTCTCCTGCAACTAAGCATCAAATCAGCAAGTGTTGATATTATAAATAGAATTTGAACATTATTTTATGCATTATAGAAGCAGTCTAGTAAAACCTAAAACTCAGAATAGCAGCAAATTTGCTCAAAAACATACATGAACTTTCAGTCAGTCAGGTATAAATACATTCTGTGATGGGAGGAAGCCATCTCTATCCCCAAACAGGCTTTCAAGGAGAACACAGTGTTAGACATGGATGGGGATCAGGAACACTGCAGTCAGAGAAACTCCTAAACAACTGTATTCCACGAACTTGTGTTCACTGTAATCTAAAAGTGCATCTTTGTATCTGTAGAATCATCCCCATATTTACAAAAAAAATACAAACATTGCAATTTTGTCACACCCTAAGCCTATCTAACCTGCATTTTCTGTTAAGTGCAAAAAGTATAATGAAGTTACACATGCTTCGGTGCATATAAGATCAAAGCCTGAAAATGAGGCAACGTTGTCACTGGTGAATCCAAGGCAGTTCAGTAGTTGCCAAGTCTTTGCTGCACAGCTGTTAGATGGCTAAGGTAGAAGCTGAAGTAGAAATTAAAGAAAGAATCGTCTAACCAAAACTGACACAGCAGCATTGAGTGCAGGAACTCCATTCCCCCACTCTCCACACACATTTACCAGTATGTGCTCATACCTTCACTACCAGTTTCAGTACAGAGCTAGGCCCAAAGGGCAGGAGGGCAGCCTGGGAGAAAGATGTACAGTCACTCTGAAGGTGGCAAGGAAGAGATATTGGATACAGACTGAAAGAGTATCTACTGCCAGGTCTCTCATTTCCAAAGCGTCCCTAATATTGGTGCTGGAATATGGGCTGGAGGCTATGCAAGACAGAGCATACCTACAGTCAGTACATTATTAAATAAATATGCAACTAAATCTGTTGTGTCTTCAACATAAGCCCTTTTTAAGAGTCACAACAGCTCCTCTTACCTTCTCCTCCCCCCAAAAGAAGTTTCATTTGATAATGACATTTATATGCCAACAGACTGCTACAGAATCACATGCATGCAAAAATGCTTAGCAATTCCAAACAGTTGATATTCAGATCAAGTACATGATTTGCTCTTTAAAGAAATGAAATCTGTACAGTATTTGTAATTTGTGAAGATTAACAACTGTTTATAATGGTTCATTTAGTTTGTTCCTTAGTTAAGCCTTGCAGTGGACAGCTTCTTCCTAGTTTTTAAAATGTTACAATAGCCATTGCCATTAGTTTTAGACACGCAGATTCTTGACTAAAGTCTAGAAAGAGCAAGCAGAGCTCAAACTGTATACATGCAGTGACTGAACTCTAAACATAAGTTGTGCTTTCAAAATACTGCCATCATGTCTGTTGGAAAGCACAAGTCCTGCCTCATGTCCAAAACTGGTGAGAGAAAGATCCAGAAGTGAGTGCTATCAAAATGTTTTAACAGGGCAAAAGTTGTACAGTTAGGCACTGTGGAAGGAAATATAGTAAGGCGTATTCTTAAAGGGTGTGTGCACATGTGTGCATACACATGTATGTACACACACATATATACATGTATATAAACAAAAACGTTTTGGTAAAATAACCATTTCACCTAGAAATCAATGCAGTGAAAACACTAGCAATTTAAACTGCACAAATCAAGGGTAAAAGCCATGGGAAAAAACCAGCAAATTTTGTGAAGTAGCACCTTCAGGGATGAGCTTTTGAATTTTGGTTCTAATTCAAGACAGAGGTAATGTGTTTATCCATCAAAACAGATTTTAATGAACTGACCACCTACACTAATCTGCAACATTGGGGCATTTGAAAGGAACCATGGTTTTCAGGACCCTTCTCTCCCAATGCTGGCAATGCCTAAGTAGGACACTAGCAAAAGGTCAGGAGAGTGTTTCTCAGCAGGAGAGATGCTATTTGTGCCTGCCGTGGTTTATAGGCAAGGTAAAAAGGCAGTGGAGAGAGGATGAAGGAGTGTGCTCAGGATAGCAGTGAGCCTGCACCTCTTCCCTGTCCACAGTTACAGTTCCTGGTCCTGTGTCCCAGATGTTCATTAACAACTGTCTTGACAGAACTGAGTCTCTTCCCCAACGCTTTTGTTGCTGCATTATTTGAAGTACTTGGCTGTGTGACCACACAAGGAGTGTGACCACTCAAGGAGTCAGTATGGAGAATCATCTATCTGCCCACTATAACATAAATTATGCTGTGTTATGTTCAATGGAAAGGCTAAATCTAATGTTTCATATAAATTACAAAGAGTTATCCCCTCCCTTCATGCAGGTCTTACATACCATGGAATAAAATACTAGGCCTTCTCAGACATCATGTGTGATGAAAATGTGAGAAAAAAGAATACAAACACACACACACAAACACACACACACATGCACACACTCACATTCTGGAACATCTTAATAGAGAGGTGAATGAGTGAGTTTCTCCTTTCAAAAGGTTCACAGGGGTTTTCCTATCTCAACAGCCCAGGAATCTATTTTGTCATCGAAACACATTAAGCATCATCTTATGATACACAGAGGCCTTAGATGCCAAGGTGTTTTTCTTAAGGTATGTTTTCATTCCAGTGTGGCACTCATATGCTCAAACAGTATGTGGCAGTTGGTTTCTGGAAAAAAAGAAAACGGAAAGAAAAACAAAACTCAGAGACTTATTGTCCTCCACCAGGATCCCTCCTGGAAGGTGGGAGAAGAATACACTCATACTTCAGTGTCACCTTGCTACCACAATGCTACCCCAAAACAAGCTTGTACAGAGTTCCAGGGATGGGAATTCTCCAGGAAGAATATGCCACAGCAAGGGGCCCCCTGATTAAAATATTGCGACCTGTGAGTTTCATGTTATTTCAGATAACAGATACAGAGGAAAAGGGAGAGACAGCCAGGTCCTTAATGAGCCAAGAACCTGAAACTGTCAGCTATGTGCTGCAGGATTATATATGCCTGGAAAAATTGTAAGACAGGTTTATTTATTTGGGCTGCAGAAGACAGTCACTACCAGCAATCTTAAGATTCATGCATGTTTTCTGTAAAAAAAAGTCCAGCTTCCATTACTGAGTCAGCAATTGGAAAGAAGACTACGTATTTTTTCTGCTGCCCCAAGGATACAAAGCAGTTTCTTTGTCTTTCTGGACAATTACGAAGCAGCAGCCTATTTCAGATTTCCTCTCTAATTTGTGAGCTTCATTCAGAGAGTGCACATCCTGAAATACACCACTTCATTCTCCTTTATGATGCTTGTAATCCATACTTGTTATGCTGGTACGAGGATGCCAGAAGAGGTCCATCTGACCCTTCACGCCCATGTTCTAAAGAAGACAACCCTGTGTTTAGTGATCAGGAAGACAAGGGTTTTAGCTCTGTACTACCCAAACTCTCTTCTTCATAGCATGAATCCAGTTTTCATGTTGAATAAAAGTTAAGTTGTAGTCCACACTTTGGGACCTGAAGAACATCCCCAAATTTAAATTAAGAATTTAAACAATTAAGAAAAGGTTTCACTAAAACAGGAGTCAGTCCTCCAACTGCATCTCTACCAGAAAACTGAAAAGGAATTACTAGATTCAAAGGAGAAGCTGAAGGCATCTGCCATTTTTCCATAGCTGTTTTGTCTCTATAGCTTTAGCTGCATCATTCTGTTGCTACAGATGACTGTCTTGTAGGATATTCACACCCTTGTTGCACCATAACTGGAAAGTAGAAAGCACATGTAATGATCAGCTGTTGCTGAAGCTGGCACATGTAATGATCAGCTGTTGCTGAAGTGCTGAGAGTACAGACTCATCAACAAGAATCAGCAAGAATTGCCTTAGCACATAACTGGCTCCATCACAAAATAGCTTTTGCATATTTGAAAGTTACACTTCAGTCCCCAGAAGCAGCTAGAGATGTTTTTCTGGACACACTGGCAAGAGGAATGCTCCTAAAGCTAACACTTGAGTTATGAATTCATGCCACTCACAGCTGAAATAGTTATTACTGTGCAACAGAGGACAAGTAAGCCCAGCATCTGGCTAAGTGGGCTCTAGCCAGCATGGCTTAAGTACCTCCAAGCAGCAGATACATACAAGTGGCAAAACCATGCGGGCCCCAACCCCTGCCCACAAGTGGTTCACAGAGCTCTTTGTGTATGATGTTGACCCAAAGTGAAAGGTTCAGTCCCTGGCGAACCACAGTGAGATGAGACCAGAGGAGATATGAGTGAAGAACAACATGACTACAGCCATGGATAGCAGACAGTGTATGGCATGACCAGCATGGCTGCTCTAGTGCCAATCTGCAGCATGAAGGTGAAAAAGGAGTACTGGATCCCCACACCTTCAGCAGATGGGTAAACTCAGAGAGATGATCTTGGCCTCACAGGAGCTGACAGAGAAACAGCCTCTGAAGAGCACACACTCATCCAAGTGAGAAAAGACAGTCACTGAGCCCCTGGGCCCATATCTAATAACAACATCCACCAAAGACTTGAGACGCCGGATCAGGTAAGTCAATTTTCATGATGCCTCTTGCATTCCCAGTTACTTAAAGCCTATAGCATGTTACATGCACACTACAGGCTTCAATACCTGCTAAAGCTCCTCAGCAAAGCTATGCTGTACATCATTCCAGCTCTAACATATGACTGTGCTAATTTACTTAACTGAACACTAAATAGTACTTCTTTTATCCTAATTAGTGATGATTCTTGAGCTTGCTGTTATGTAACAGTACAGATTGACAAATTAATGAAAACAAAACAACATAAGTAAAGTCAAGACAAAAAGTCTGGTGTCAAAGATAATGATTTCAGTGATAGAAAAAACTGGTATAACATAATACTGCCTTGGGTATCCTTGTTCCTTTTTTTATGTTAGAGCTGTAGCTGATGAAATTCAAATACCTTTTAAAACAGGCTTTGGCTGAATAATGAGAAACTAAGCTACACTTGAAAAATTGCTCTACAGGCTGTTTCCCCTTCATTCATGCTGTCCAAATACTGTTGAAGTAAATGCTCTGAAATATTTTGACTCAACTGTTCTAGTACTTTCTCTCTTTCCAGGGCACTGGGCTCCTTTTATAGAAATACTCTCTCCTGTGTTTTGTGTTTTTCTCTTTACACTTGTACTATTTCAGCTGTGCTATTTGGACTGAAGGAGTTCTCAGCAACTCATGTCTTTGCCTTTTTTTGGTTAGGATGCTGTTGTGAGCATTAATTTAAAGGAACACATTTTTAGCTATGGAACAATTAAAAAAATTATCTATTGAATGATTTTCTTTAAGAAGGAGCTGGGAGGAGGGCAGGACTCTTTGTGAAGGCAGATGCAGAAATCTCAGCATCTTGGGATCTCTGTTTGGCTGGGAAATGGCTTATGTAAAAGCAACTCAAAGTAAACATTTCAGATGAGACAAGTGGTACATAATAGTTATTTGTGGCAATGAGGCACTATCTTTGAAAGACAAAGAAGAACCCAGTACTATCAAAATGTAATGAAAGGCACGCTCATAGGCAACACTCTTCATGAGTTTTCTGCCCTCGGTTTTACAGAACCAGCGTGGTATCTATAATTGGCATGAATACAGGTCTCCACTTAGCGTCCTCCTTCGGAGACTGACATGCTATCCACTTTCATCTCTCTTAGGTTTCCAGTTTTTTTCTGCTTCTGCTTGGATTTTTTCAACATATGGACCTAAAATTGAAAATTTAAAAGAAAGTGAGTATTAAAACATCTGTAGTCACCAATAAGCTGATCTAAGACAACTAATTAATAATCAAGTAAAAACCTGGAACTGCAAAAGAAAAACATTTAAATATGCAACTATTCAGTGCACCTATCCTTATAATTCTATAGGATTTACTGCTTTTTTACATAAACATATACACATGGTATATATGTATGTGTGTGCATATATATTCCCGTACACACACATATATATCTCCATATATAGCAATAACACTAGTCAGTAACATGGTAGAAGAAGAAGTGTTTCTCACTGAAGGACAAGTTGGGTTTTTACTCTCTCTCTTTCCATTCCCCTCCACCTTCTTGTGAAAAGAATAAAGTTTTAACATATTCTGTAACTCTAAGGTATGACTCATTTCTCCTCAGCAATTGTTCTGGTAGCCCTCCCAGTATGGCTGCATGTCCTCTGAGATTGCCTGTAGCAACAAATTTCTCTGAGTTGACATCCTTAAGGTAGCAGGCAAACGTGTAGACTGGTGTGCACCACAGTCACCTACTGCAAAATGTTTATTTCACAGTTTCAAAGCCAATAGAGAAGTTAAATTCTTAGGCAGCTAATGCTATCTTATGTACACATTGACGTAATCAGGAAAAAACAGACACTGATTACTCCAAAGTCTTTTTCACAGACCCTGCTCCTCCCTTATTTTCTCCTTTGCTACTACTGTCTGACAGACATTCCCTTCTCCAGCAGACTGATTGCACACTACCTTGCACATTGCACTACCACCATGGCCTTTATCACTGTGACAGGCTTCAAGACAAGCAACACTGCCTGCAGATCTCAATACAGGGGAAAAAATTAAGTCGCTAGGCTGAAGCTCAGGGACTATTTTTTTAAACATGAGCCTCATCTGAGCCACTGGAGAGAGCCCTCAAACCATCCTCTTTAGAAACTGCTATGTCTGTTACCATGCGGTGCTGAGCAGCTCCTTTAGGGTTAAGTATCAGAACACACAGACAATCAAGATAATATGGTAACATCCAATGCAGGAACAAAGTCAACTTGCTCAGAGGAACCTACTGCCAGCACCTTTGGTCCTGCAGCAGAAATTATAATCTGGCCAGGGGCCTGAATCCACGGTTCTCCATCAACTTGAACTGGAATTGGCTTTAGGAGCGTTACACGGAAATACGAGCCTTGGGCTATGCGGATTCCTGATCGAAAACCACCTTGGACTTGACCCTGTAAAGGAATAAAAGGCAGGATATCAATCATTCCAACTAACATGAAGAACAAAAAATAGTTGCAATTAAACTGGGTGGATATTATTTTATTCTCAACCGACATTTTACGTTTCACCTAAAAACACTGCTTAGGCAAAATCTGCATAGGATGCCTTTACTGACTCAGCATTAATTATTTCAGTTAGTGCAGGAAGGAGAACTTGGATACCCCTGAAGGCTGTGGGAGGCAAAAAAACTTCCACAGCAAAGCTGTTTGTACACAAAGGTTGGCCGAGGAGCATACAATCACAAAGGTTTTGTTTGCTTTGCCTTCCCCCTCTGTAACACAGTAAATACTTTTAAAAACACCTAACTATACACATAGACTTCAGCACACGTGAAATTCTAAAGTCTAAAGGCACCTTTTAAATCAGAGGGCATTTTCTCAAACTCAGCTCCATATAGCTATGGAAATACATAAATAGCACACACTGAACTTCTTATACACATACTCAACTTCAACTTAACAGCTGAGTTAACTTTTTAGCGTTAACTACAAAAAGTGAAGTAAAGTGAACTTCGCTGCTATACATGCTCTTGGGGAATGTGTGCAGAAACCAAACATGGGAGTAAAAAGCTTAAGATAACAAACCCAAAGCACAGGTTTGTTAGCATTTGTATTCCAAAGCTGCTTCTACTTTCACAAAAGATTTAAGGATCTTTTCCAAAACACTTCCTTAGTGTCTTTTAGAAGATCTACATTACAAAATGGTAAAGTTGACCAGCACCAAAAATCGAGCTGCACAAAATTTTAAGCACCCACCTTTCCATTTTTAGTGGTTTTATGGATTAGTTATCTCTAGTTACCTGACAACGTACTTTTTCAGCAGCAGATTTCTTTAAATAGTGATAAAAATATGAAGAAAACACAAAAATAACCATCCCACAGGACAGTGTTACTAATAGTGACCATTGTAAAAATATGTAGATTATATGAAAGAATTAAATCTGCATAAGTTGAGTCATAATATTCTTTGCAGAACAGCATACCACCTGCTTGATGTAGCATTCAAATCAAGAGCAGCGAGTATAAAATTCTCAGTGATAGGGGCTGGAATGCCTGTGTCAAATAATTATAAAGCCACTTGTCTTGACAGAATCTCCACTGTGATTGTGATGAGGTACGACAAGATTTTTTGCAAATACACCAGATGAAGAGGGCATGTTTTTGTAATATGAGAATAGAATCTTGTTTTCGTCCCATGAACTGCTCCATTTGTACACTATGATACCTGTTATGAGAAAGCTAATGCATTCCATAATACATACCTATATTTGCATTTATATATATACACACATGAATGTTTCTGTATTTGGTTCAAAGTCTAGTTAAGTCATGAAGCATTTTCCCATGGGTTTTCACCAAGTTTTCCTATTACTTCTTCTTATCCAGCCTTAACAAAGAGGCACAATTTTTAGGACTATGCACTTGCAATGCACTGTATATTACAGAAATAAGCCCGTCCCATAAAATGTATGTTTCTTTTGTGCTTACTGGGATGCCATAACTGGGATGTTTCTTCTGTGCTTACCATGTGAACAACGCCAGTCACACCAACCACTTCTAGCAGGCCATCATCGATGCGTGGTTTCTCAAAGCGGTTGTCACTCTCAGACCCCCAGAGGTCAGCTCCGGAGCCCCAGCTGTGTGGAGAGCACACCAGTGACCACCCGTGGGACTGTGGTCTGTCCCAGACCTGCCCCAGACAGATCTGTCTCCCTGGTGCCCTGCTAAGGTGGCTGGTGTGCCAGGATTCAAAAGCTACACACTCTGCTCCCCCAACAGCTGGAGGGAGCAGTTTTCCTGCATTGTAAAAGCAGGAACTGTTTTCCCAACATCTGGAAGAATTTTGATGAGATCTTTTAGTAGTAAAAGGAGTGAAGTAAATAGTTTCTATTGGAAAGAAAAGGTGTTAAGTAGGAAGAAAGTAACTCTAAAGCATTTTAGTTTGCTGGGAGATACAGGTTACAGCTACAGTAACCCTAAACTTTCAAGACTTAAGAACTTAACATAGCCTTTATTGGTCTTGAAACCTTCCATGGAAGCTACTGAAGAGAAACTAAAGCTAAAACAATTATCAAGATTTTATTCTTGCACCTGGCCAAAAGCACTTGTAATTACACAGATGTTCACGAATTTCAGTCCTCTGAAATACTTCTGACAATTAAAACCATGTTGCTTTTTGTGCAGTACTGACCCTCCCCACTTAAATCACTTGCTTATTGTTTTGGTGGGTGCATGAACTATTCACCACTTAATTGGGATCCTTTCTTCTCCACAGCTCTCATGTGCAATATATATTTGTCTATGTGTGTACACGTACAATGTATGTGCATGCGTGTACATGTAAAAAGACATATTTAGATAAAACGTTTTCAGACTAAAATGCAAAGAGACAGAGGTTAAGACAAGATGGTACTTGAAAAAATAATAGTATGGCAGCACTAATTACCTGCTGGTTTTGTGCAAACAAAAAACCTGCCTCTACCAACATCGCATGTAAGGAAGCCAGATTTCCTGTGGATCTGGCTTCCATTCTTCCACAGCAGTAGCTCTAGCTCCCTGCAGGTGTCAGGGAAACATCACAGGCCTGCAAAGGTATATGAACTGTGGGTTTTCAACAGCTACCCAGGTAGCATCACACACTCCATGTATATTGACCAGCTGCCTGTAGGATCTGGGCAGTGTTTGACAGTTAAAATCTGCCTGCCCTTCATTGTGGGAACTGCTTAGGTACCTGGCCTCTAAGCACATCATAAAGTGTGTGCAGGTCAATTGTCTTTGATCCTGCTACTTGTTACCTAACCATTTGACATTTGATGCTCAAATACCAAGCAGCAGTTCTACACACACAGTCAGGCATGCATCCACAAGGGATCCTTCCTCTGCTTTTTACCTGGGTATATTAATAAAAATGAGTCCTTCTATACTTGGTAACTCCACCTCGTGCTGGTCCACTTGCAGCTTTATGTCCTTGTGAAGGTTTCTGGTATGACTTATCTTCTGTAGCCCAACTTTCACGTAAACGCCCTTGTTGTGAAACCTAGGAGCAGACAGGCATTTTGTAACTAACAGGTAAGGCCAGGCATAGCACTCTTCCCTGTATGTATACCACTACTGTCCTCTAGTAGGCATGTTTAAAGAGTTTTTAAATTAAAACCCCTTTCAAATTCTTCTAGCTTTACTGCAGAAACAAAGCATCAGCCATGAACTACTACTTTATGTACCTTTATTTCAAGGATGATTCTGCTGTTGAGGCATGTGCAGATTATGAAATTTTATTACACAAAAATCATCCCTTCTTAAAGTGTTGCCTGAATATAATGCCTCTTTGAAATGTAAACTCCTGGGATGGAAGATTATGTTTTTGATTAAGACTTAGAGGTCATCATGACCCATTTTAAATTGTTTTCTCATGCAATGCTACAATACTTGTGGCAAAAAAAAATTGAAACTCTTTGCTTTACACATTGCTAATTAATTTGAAATATACTTAACTGAAGAAACTTAAAACAGGCTTAATAATCTCAACTTGTGACAGAGCTCTAACATCCCTAATTTTAGAATAAAAAAGATGAGGAAGATTTTTATGGCATCCCTAGAAATGGCAAAATATTTTAAGAATAACATAAACAAGAGATAGTTAAACACACAGACTATTTTCTTCTACAATGGAAACCTTTGGATACATGGCCTTCAGGGCAACCTTAAAATAAAAAGCATAAATTTCCATTATTTGACCCTACCAGCACATGGGTGTCATCGGAATTCAACTCTGCAAAATCTCTCTAGTATTATGTCCAAATACCATAGACGTTCATTGGTGGGTTACAGCCAGGTCTTCAGACAGAGATTTTTCAGTCATCTTAAATTATTACATTGGAAATGATTAGTCCTATGTCCTAACAGTTTTAAATATCACCAAATTAAAGATACCTCATGAAACACCATTTAACATATACTTCTCCTCCAGACAAGATGTGTCTATGCTAAGACAGGTTTTGTCTAATTTGGATACAACTGAAAAATATTGGAATATTGGTAGGAAACACAACACTTTCATTATCCCCAAGAAGTATTAATTTTTACTGCATGAAGAAGGAAGCCTTCAGAAACTGCAAGAATACTTCACAGTGTCCTAACTACAGAACAGTTGTGTATCTCTGTAAAATAAGTCTAAACTTGCATTAAATTACGCAGAATATTCTCTCTAACATTGCAGATAGGAAACTGCTTGCCCTAGCAATTTCCTGCCATTTTAGATGGCACAAGCAAGATGTGATCTCTTCTGTAATATGCAATCCTAAAGACTCCAGGATCCCATGGGAATGACTTGGATGGAGAGCCAGATACTTCCTCAGCAAGTTCACTGGCAACGCAAAGCTGGCAGCAGTGGCCAATAACCCAGAAGGCTCTGCAGCCTTTCAGAGAGACCTTGACAGGATGGACAGATGGGCAGAGAAAAACTGTCTGCAATGCAAAAAAGGCAGATGGAGGGTCCTGCACCTGAATAACACCATGAATCAGCACAGGCTGGGGGTGACCTGCTGGAAAGCAGCTCTGCAGAGAAGGACCTGGGGGTCCTGGTGAATCACAAGCTGTCCATGAGCCAGCAGTGTGTCCTGGGGGCCAAGAGGCCAAGTGGGAGGTGATCCTGCCCCTCTACTCAACTCTAGTGAGCCACATCTTTAGTGCTGTGTCCGGTTCTGGTCTCCTCAGTACAAGAGAGATGTGGAGCTTCTGGAGCGGGTCCAGTGGAGGGCAACAAAGAACATTAAGGGATCAGAGCCTCTTTCTTATGTGGAAAAGCTGAGAGAGCTAGGCCTGTTCAGCCTCAAGAACAGAGGGAACCTCGTCAATGTCTGTAAGTATCTGAAGGGAGGGTGCCAAAAAGATGGAGCCAGGCAGCAAGTGAGGACAAGAGACAGTGGGCAGAAACTGATGCACAGGAAGTTCCACCTGAACATGAGGATTTTCTTTACTGTGCAGGTGACCACACATGGAACAGATTGTCCAGAGAGGCTGTGGAGTCTCCCTCACTGGAGATATTCAAGAACTATCTGGAATGCAATCCTGCGCCAAGTGCTCTGGGATGACCCAGGGAGGCTGGACCAGATGACACACTGTAATCTCTTCCAATCTGATCCACTCTGTGGTTCTGTGAATGAAGGCAGATGCCCTGATCATTAAATTTTACACTGTGAAAAAAACTCATATAGTTTGGCACTCAACAATGCAAAGACCATTGCTGTCACAACATACACTATTTTTATCTGCCTGGAAATGCAAGATCAGCATTACATTCCTGCAGGGAATTCATTGTTGCACTTTGAGCTGCTACGTAAAGGTAAGCAGTCCAGAGCACTTGAAGAGACTCTACTGAGTGAGGCCAGAGAGCACACAGCTTTTGGGACATTTAAAAGTTTAAAGTCTTGCTTCAGAACAGCAATCAAGTCCATGTATCTTCCAAGGCCTACCTGCAATTTCTGTTGCCACAACCTGAAACTTCCTGTTCAGCACTCAAGAGTAGCCAGGTCACATGCCAGCAGCTGCTGCATCTTGCATTAAGTTGATACCCTTTCTAGTTAATTTATTAGACATAATTAAAAAAAAAGACGCTACTATTACTAACAAGAGCATGCACTTGCTTATCATGGGGAAGCTTAAAGTCAACCATTTAAACAGTCATTGTCTCAGGAAGTCAAAGGTAAATATCATGTGTCAGCACTGTTAGCCTGCACAAGCTCTTTGTCTTCTGCAAAAATGTACCTCAATATCAACTCATTATTAGTCTACAGCCCTTCAGATTTAAAAAAAAAAATAAAAAATTCTTCTTCCCCACAAGCCCTTCAAGTCACCCTGCAAGAATGATACCAAGACATTATCCACTGCACTACAAATGCTGCACACTGGGAAGTGACTGAGATGAAGATTACAGGCACGAAAAGCACACGGGGCAACAGCAATCGAAGTATATCCCTTAAATACAGTGGAAAAAGACGCCTCTTTTGAAATGCTGCAGCTTTGCAAACACAGAGTAGTATACTGTGAAAAGAGAATGAACATAACTCTTACATTATATTAAATACACAAGCCCATTCTAGAAAAGTTTCATATACTAGAACAGGCACTGCCATACACTAATTGCCTGACTCTACTACCTATGATGCTTTTAGTCTAGTCTATTGAAAACGCAAACCATTGCCTAATAGTAACTTACGTATCAGGAACCACCTATGTTTAAGTCAACAACTCTATTACTCGGTTTTTAAGAAAAGCCCCATGAACAATGCCTGTAGTGATAGACAGAACACTACAAGATAGGTCAGCTTACACATCATTACACTCATAACTGGTCAGAGAATATTTTTAATAGTTACAGTTTGAACACTGCATAGTTGTAACTGGCTGTAAGTCTGGCAACCAAGAGACAATTTAGAAGGCATTTAATCACAAGTGTAGGGGAAGGCAAACAAAACCAGTTTCTACAAGGAATTACTGATTAATTACACAGACGTGATTTCTTTTGCTTATCAATTTCAGTGAATATGGGAAGAAAAAAAAGTCCCATTATTGGCTGATGTGATGCCAGAGAGGAGGAAAGTGCCTCTCAACACTTTTTAAATAACATCCTCACCTGAGATACAGAGGTTTTTAATCCTTAATACCAGCATGCAGGTGCTACCACAGCACTAAGCAGAAGTAAAAAAGGTACAAAAGAAGTTCCGAACACTTCTGAGCACTTCTGAACAGTGCTTATTGCTCAGGTAGCAGCACTGTCCTCACTCCTGCTAACGGCCTTGAGCAAGAGATATTTCCATTCTCTCAAGATTTCATTAACTCAACAATGCAGTTATAGGGAAACTAAGAATACTGAATAACAAGGACATGGCTTCCAAAAACTGCTCTAGTGCTCTCCCTTGGTAGAGGAAAAAAACCTCAAACCAAATCCAAACCATCAAAACAGGAATTTTGTGTCTATGACTTCCTAGCTAACTCAATTCCTCTTTGTCTCAGCTCTGCCACATGCAATATTAGTCTGTGGATACCTGAAGCATTTAAGATAATCAGCTGTAGTGTAAATTTGGAAGTCATGCAATACCACAAAATTTGCCTTCACACAAGGTTTCCCCAGGATTACCTGCTATTAAATTTCCCTGGTTCTTCTTCTCTAGCATGATGAAAATCCAAGCTCAACTCTGCATCAATGCCAAGACCACAGTAATTGTTCATCTGTACAATCTGACCAAAAGGGGAAAAAAAAAAATAGGTATAATTTCCTGCTTACATTTACAAATGAAAAATTAAGAAGTTCCAAAGTTTTTCAACAAAAGCAAGCTTTGCAGTTGATTCTTCCAAGTCACTTGCATCTTGACAGATTCTGGAAAACATTTTCCAGAAACACTGCACTGAAAATAAAGCTGTATGAACAACCGTTGACATGTGTAATCAATATTTCCAAAGTATCAGAAACTTCAAAATTTAATCTTAATTAAAGTAAGAAGCATAATAAGGCAGAAATAAAAACAAATGCAGAAATAAAACCAACTCAACCTCTTGAAATGATTCTGTGCAATAACTTCACAAATAGCTGAACACTAATGCCACTATTATTTTTGGCATCAGCCATGGATTTATATTACATCATTGGGAAGACACTCTTACTTTGGAAGGTGACCAGCTTACACAAGCTGAATGAAGAACTTGACTTCACCTACTCAGCTGCATTTTAACTAGCACCCTATACGCCAATCTCAAGTTTCTACAGATTTTGACCATTTCTTCCATTAATTCTTCCTTTGCATGCCAGTTAATTTCATAGCTCTTTTATCCTAGTCCTTACTCTTCCATCCTCCACCTTTAAAAAGCAGATTAGGCACCCAGGGAAAATCAGACCCTGTCTCCACCAAGTGAAAAATAGCTGGAACCTGAAAATCTTAAATCCTCCAACTGACTCATAATGCCTAGGATTTTCCAGTGACCAGACTGCAATCTTGGACAATTGCTACCATTGTTATGATTTCCTTTATGATTTTTTTTTTGCAAGCTCCTTGTCCAATTTCTTCCTTTTGTCTGAAAATACACAGAATCAGGATTCACATAAAGCTCTGAAGTCACCATCTACAATCAAAGTTTTTATTTTCCTAAACAGAAACAAATTAGTATGAACCAAACGACAGTGAATTTCACTAAAAAAAAAAAAACCCCACAACTAATAGATGGCACATATACAGATACACAATGGCAGTAAGATGACAGAAGGATTTACTTCCTGTATTTGCTAGCAACTCCTAGTAATTTCTTAAACTGTGAAAGGAAAGATGAGAGCACCTTTTGGGGAAGGGAGTGTTTTTTTGGTTGACACTACAGTTTTACAAGTGTTTTGGAAAGTGTTTTGGCATTCCTTTCAAAACCTTTTCTTTCCAAGTGGAGCAATTAGGAATGCCATTGCCATGTGAATCTTTTCATAAATCCTCTATCAGATGCTTCTTCCTAGACAGATACAGAAAGTGCTCTGCAGTCAACCAGCCCTGCCAAAACTGAAACAGTAGATCCAGACATGCGCTGTATTCACTAAGAAAGAGCTCAGTAACAGCCAAGCATAAAGACAAGTGAGCATTAATACCCATCATTTTTGTGATTTTCACTAGAACAACAATTCCTAAGAATCACACCCAAATGATGCTCCGTTCACCTTGGGAGGCTCAGGTTCCGCAATGCCATTTTCTGCACCTTCAGCTGGCTCTTCTGCATCCAGAAGGATAGTCCAGCGATCCATAAGAACATCATCCGCCTCATCCACAGAAACCAAAACGGAGTACGGGTCCTCCCCACTGTAGCCAGCTCCCCAGCGCAAGACCCTCCCCAAGTCATTACCTGGGCAACAGTGAAGAATACCAAAACATGACTGTGTTTCATAATCAGTGCATCAGCCCTGTTTTACAAATAACATTGCACTAAGGTCCTCCAAACAAGTCACGGAATTAGTTCATTTGGAAGGAAGAACTTAGCAGCACAGAAAAAAAAAAAAAATCTAAATTTTGTTGTGTCTGCACATGTACTTACTATTGCATACAGACACACTGTCTCATCTGGAACAATTTCACAAAAAGTGGTAAAAAAACCTGTTATGGAGTTGAGACACCAGGGAGCAACTGAGTTTTCTGTTTTACAGCAATGGCTGATGCACCTGTGGTTATCAGGAGGAGGATATTGTGCCCTTGCAACTCTGCCCACTCACCCACACCCATATCAACACTCCTGCTGCTTGTTTTTCCTGATGCTGTTCTTCAGAAAGCATGACTGACATTTCCTTGAAAAGCTGATATTGCAGTTTGCTTTCCAGCACCAGCCAGAACTGAATCTCATGGCATCTTGGCTGCAAAACTGAGTCCTGTGTCAGACAGATAAGAGATAAAACCTTCTGGAGGACTTCTGCCCTCAGAACAATGGTTCTGGCTGTGATTCTCACCTGTTCCTAAAGGTAAGATGGCAACTGAGGGCTCTGAGCACACCAGCTTGTGCCTGATCTCCTCGAGTGCACCAAGGACCCAGCCAACAGTGCCATCCCCTCCGCACACCAGCACTCGGAAGGAGGGCACTTTGGAGAATGTGTGAAACCTCCATTGCAAAACAAAGCACAGGGGAAAAGAAATGTTACAATGGAATACAGAAAATGTGAAGTCCCAATATGCTATTTAAAATAACACAGTATTATTGGATTTCTGCCCATGGAGCTCTTTACCATCAGTTTCTGGATCAATTTCAACAAAGTGAATGGAAAAATATGAAGTTTTAGATGACAACTTAAAAAAGAGTGAAACACATATTCCTCTAAGATTCTTCACAGACAGAGTTAAATGGTTAATCACTTCCTTTTTCAAGAGCACAGAGACTTAACTAGTCATATTTTCAATGCGAACATCTGCAACTCTCTAAATCCTAGTGGAGATGTTGATTAGTGGTGGTGTGTTTGTACTTAGTCATAGGAATGACAGTACATTTTCTTCTTCATAGTACTGTTTTCCTGGTGACACTTACCTTTTGTGGCTTTTCATCCTACATACCAAGATATCATGCAAAAGAATGGTTATTTCCCATTGCATAAGAAGCAATGAACATGTGGGAGCATTTTGCCATAAAGCTACAGAAAGATTCCAAAGCCAAAACAAAATGAACTAGTTACTGAAGTTGCAGCTTGAAGTGCATTAGAAAGACAACAGAATTATACAGTTCTGACACAAAAATTAGTTTGTGTAGCTTGTTTATCTTGCCTCCTATATAACCTGCATTCTTCCAACAAAGCTTTTGTTCTGAAGATCTTGTCATGACAAGTTTTTTATTAAAGCAGTGCTGAAGGAATGAGGAATATGCTACAACCATTGCTTTCAGTTTCATGAAGCTGCAACAAAGTAGGGTTGATTAAATCAAGTCATCAGTTTCTGCCTTCCTACAAGCACATTATGTCCTGTTCCTTGTAGAAATGTTGCAGCTGTGATCAGACAGGCCCTGTTAATTCTGCAAATGTGGCCAAGTTTCAAGAGTCAAGATAGAAAATTTTATTATACTTTCCTTGTAGTTCCCATGAAACAAAAGAAGAAATAAAAGCAAAAATCCACCCTCATTGGGAAATGTGACATTTCTCTTTCCATCTCCATTCAAATATAGAATCTTTTTATTAATAATAATTACTAAATATGTGCTATTGTAAAGTGCATATGATTTTCCCAGGGCCAGACTCTGCTAGCTTTGACAGAAATATATACATCAGGAACTACTCTACTCTCTTTTCTTTAGAGAACCTCAAAGTTTAAATCTGTTCTCATAGTAAGAACCAGTCAGAAGGAAATGACCCACTGCCCTGGTCTTCAGGCACACAAAAGAAAAATTTACGTCTTCAAAATAAGTGAACCTAATCCACCCTTTTAAAAAATAACAAAACAATGTAAATTGAAAAAAAAAAAATTAAGACATGATGATTTACCCAGGCAGTGGGCCCCCATTGGTAAGTTCAAAGACCTGATGTGGGTTTAACAGCTTTCTGAAACTGTACAGCAGATCCCGACCTTTTAGACCACCACTTTTTGGATTCACAAATACAAGAAGTGGGCAACAATTCCGTGGCATCTTGGAAGCCTGAAAGAAACCAAGAAAAAGATTAGTCAATGCCATACAAAGGCAGGAAAATTGCTACTGCATCTCAGAAATATTAGCTGATGCTTTCTGACGCTTAGCAAAAAAATCCAATCCAGACTTTATAAATAAAAAGATTCAATGTCCAGACAATGGACAGGTTACCTGCTGATCATTTCCTTAGGAATTGAAGGCTCTTTAACTCACTCCAACTACACATTTGAGTCTAACATTGGAAACAAAGGCATTGCAAGTAGCCCTTCCTACACATCTTCAGTAAACAGTCTAGGCCAAAGAACAGTGTGAGGGATAAGAGTTCTGTACAATTAAAAGTTTCCTTGAAAAGTGAGAGCTTCTCCCCAAACTAATTGAAAATTTTTCTTTAGTTTTGTGATTGTCTTAGAATGCATGTCAATTTAAAAGGACAAAACATCTAAAAATGAAGATGTTTGGGGCAGACACTGGTGTACCTCTCCCTGTGAAATAAGAGGCTGAAAGCTTCTTTTAAAAATATATAAGTAAAGCTTTTTCGTCATGAGAATTTACTCAGGGGTGCCAGAATCTTATGACCTACTGAAGCTGCTGCTTCTCAAAGCCTCCAGAAACCACTGCAAAGGAAGCCACTGGACATGGCAGAGGTGAGATTTCCTAGGGCAGTCCATGGGCTGCATTGGAACAATATCTGCAGCCTCACTGGAAGCACCCCCTTGGGACTGGTTCTCAGCCAGCCTGCCCGCCCATACATTGTTCTGTAATTTGTTAAGTAGTTCTACAAAGATCAGAATACACCAGCACACCTTTCATCCATCCTGCCACAGGGCTGGGGTGCAGGTACATGCCAGAAAAGTCCATTGGGCATTTCAACAAGCACACTTCTAAACAGAAACGTCTGCCATAGCCCCCAGGTTGTGGTAATTCTTATTTACAAATTGGACAGCATTCAGGGAACAGCAATTTGTCACGCAGCTGACCGGATGGTTTCAGGGAACAGAACAACAGTGCTAAATATAAGTCAATTTAGACAAGAATGATTCAGGGGGTGGTGAGGCAGCAGCATGACCACAGCATACAAGCATGTGGAGAGATACCAACAGCTACAGATGGGAAGAGACTGCACCCAGAGAGCCTCTCAGCTTCTGCTTGTAAGTGACCACCAGAGACTGGTGATCTGAGGTGAACAACGGAGAAATCGGGTCAAATTAATGAGTTAAATTTGTGGGGATGCAAAATGGAGTCTGACATTGAGATACTCCAGACCTGTGAGCTGATTTAGGCACTTAAAAAAAAAAAAAAAATCATTGCTTGGGTCTTCACAGTACTTGAGAGATTTCCTCTAATTTTCTGTTCTCAGAAGAGCTGGGTGCTAATCCTCTGCAAGTCACACCCTGCCAGATGTGTCAAGATTCCTACAAGCATATAAAAATCCTTCTCCTCTAACACTGCCTGCATGAGAAATGCTCCCTGCCATCCAGTGTGACTTGTCTCTTGACAAAGAAAAAACACACTGAGAAGAGGAATACTAAGCAGGTATGAAGGCTGGTGAAGCAGGCACATGCTGCCCCTTCTTTACTCGTCCTTCAGATACTATCAGAGACATTCAGTTTGAAATATATCTGTTTTCTCGAAAAATAAATAAGCCAAACAAGGGCTATTTTGGGGGACCAAGAGCCAAAAGAACCTCAACGTTTTATTTTACTGGAAAGGTTCCACTGCTGACAAAACAAGCAGGTTGGTGAGAAAGAGGCTGCAAAGCTGTGCACATAGCTCTCTCCAAAGGAACCACCTTCATGCTAAACTGACAACTGAGGTCAAAACACTTTTTGCCTCTACATTCAGGCCTTATTGAAAAGGGGGAAGCAATTACTCAAGGCATACCCAACACATAATAAAGGCAATATATTCATTTCTGTTAAGCACATGGAAAGGTTATTTTTAGGCAGCAAAGGGAGTCTATGGAAAATAATGCATGCTACTGTCACAAAAAGGAAGGATTCCTTGAATATTAAGTCAACAACTCAAGGATCCACACATCCCAAAGAGACAACTGGATTTCCTTCCCTTGAGCCATTCAAAGCATTAAAAAAAGAATAAGCAGAGTTCTGTTTTTTTCAGAAGTAAAGGCCATCTTATTACTCCATCAGTTTCTGCACCATCATTGGCCATATCCCACTTAAAACAGTCCTTTGATAATCACAGAATCAAGGTGGGAAGATCTTTGACCTTTAAGATCACTGATTCCAACCATCCACCCAGCATTGCCACTGTACTGCCTAAACCACTCAACCACATCACCAGCACCAGTTCCAGAAGCTTCTTAAACATCTCCAGGGATGGAGACTCCACCATCTCCATGGGTGGAGTCCTCTTCCAATGCCTGACCACCCTAACAGTGAAAATCTATTTTTCTAATAACTTACCTGAATCTCCTCTGTCTCAGCTTAAGGCCATTTCCTCTTGTCCTCTCACTGCAGACAGGGCAGGAGAGAGTGACCCCCACCTCACTATGTCCTCCTTTGAGGAGCTGTAGTCAGCGAAGGGGTCACCCCTGAGCCTCCTCCTCTGGAGATGAAATAATGCCAGCTCCCTCAGCCATTTCTCGTAAGGCATGTTTTCTAGTTCCTTCGTAAGCCTTGTTCCCCTCTCTAGACACACTCCAGCACTTCAATGTCCTCTTTAATGTGAAGGTCCCAGAACTGGACACAGAGAGTTTGCAGTGTGGCCTCACCAGTGCCAAATACAGGGGGACAATCACTACCCCGATCGTGCTGGCCACACTGCTGCTGATAGATGCCAGGATGCCATTGGCCTTCTTGGCCACCTGTGCACACTCCTGGCTTATGTTCAGCCAGATATCAACAAGCATCCCCAGGTCCTTTTCTGCTGGGCAGCTTTCCAGACACACTGCCCCCACTCTGTAGTGCTGTATGGGGTTAAATCCCACAAGCAACAGAAGGCAGAGTAGCTCTGAAAGGAAACATCATATTCCATGGGGTAACAGAGCAAACTGTTCCCTTCTAGCACTCCTTGTCCAGCTTCTACTCTGCCCTACCCTCTCTCCCGTCCAATTCCCATTTCTTCATCTTCAGAGCTTTTTTAATACCTAAATTTAATCTCCAGTCATTTCAATTTTCTGAACAATACCAGCAACCTGAAACTTCAGACTTGGTATTAATGCTCAGAAACCCACAGGGTTTAAAAAAAGGGGGTTAATGGGATAATAAAAAGAATAAAAAAAAAAACCCAAAAACTTCTTCAAAAAAGAGTAAGAGCAAAAAACCCAGCCCAACACTGAAGTCTAACAAATACATTACTTGAATGTAACAAGAATATTTCATTTTCTCTTCTTCAGGAAATCAGTTTCTAAAAATACTGGTTTTGGACATTTAGAAGTGACATGTTAAACACATGTTTTATATTACTTGCTTTTACAGGCACGTTCTAATGCACTGGGTTTAAAACCAAGTAACCAAAATAATTCAAAAGCAACTTAAGGGAATCACAGTTATTTTTGAGACGTGGTACACTCTAAAGCATTTAAAAGCACAGCTGTGTTTTGTAAAGTTGTCTGAGATCTTACACGAGTGAACATAAATTGTTGCAAATACATACTTACGGTTTCTACAAAACTGCCAACTAAATTTCTTGTCAAGTGTCTTTATTGTACCAAAAAACCCCAAACCAGTTAAACATATACTCTGAATGCTACTAAGATCCACAAGCAGCTATGGCAAACACCTAGAGCTAATAAAATATCTGTATGTAGTGTAAACTGAGCAGTCCTACTACTCAAACCCACCTTTGTTCAATTCCTAACTATACTCATTTAGTAACAGATGCACATATGCAGAATAAAAAGAATTATTAGAGAAAGTGCTTATCCTTACAGTGAACTTGCTTCCCATCATGACCCTTCATTAAGCTTAAAGGAGTAAGAAACACTGCTAAATCTCCAAATAAAGGCCAGTTTCTAAGAAAACAATTACTTTTGAAGGGATTAAAAACTCATGACAGTTTGTACAGTAAAGCAAGGCTGCTGCTGCTGCTGCTGTGATTTCTCAAGAGCACACTCTCTGTTTCAATAACAAACAGCCACAAGGGTAGCACCCTTATGATGCACAATTTCTTTAAATTCCTTAATAAAACCCCATTGGGGACAAACAAGTGAGTTTGTTACTGGGCGGAAGAGAGTATGTGACTCACAGCCTGAGGACTCCCTTCCCCCTTCAGCCCTTGCTTCAGTGCTGTGCTTGAGGAGTGAAATCTGTAAAGGGGTTTTGTGTTGGCTGGCATTCAGGAAGGAATTTATTGCTCCTTTCTTAGAGACAGCTGAAGGAGGCTTCGTCATTTAGACACTCTGACAGTCACTGTGAATTACTTAATTTGTCAGGAGTAGCACAACATGGCTTTAGACTGGGGCAAGATGTTTATTATCCATGCTAATCCCCTTTCCATTGAGTGTACTGTGTAATCATATCTCACAACAAAGCAGAACAAGGCGTTCTGTGCCACCAGTCTACCAGTGTGACAACCACAGCACATCTTCCTGGGTGATGGGCTGTCTCCAGGAACTGCAGATATCTCTGACAAGTAGAATTCAACATTTGCAAGTGGCTGCCAGCAGCATCTTCCATATGCAAGGACTCATAATGCTCCAAGCACAAAATTTTTTCACCCTGGCCAGAAAGGACTCTTTATCTGATGAGGCATTATGAGCAAAGTGTCACAACAACTGGAACAGCAGCTGGGTCAACCCCCAAGCATTTTCTTTATTTTTAGCATGTTGCAGAAATGGAAGAATCATAAAATTATTTAAGTTGGAAATCGAGTCCAACCTTTGACTGAACACCACCTCGTTGACTAGACCAGTACACTAAGTGCCATGTCCAGTCACTTCTTGAACACCTCCAAGGATTTGTGACTCCACCACCCCCCTGGGCAGTCCATTCCAATGCCTGACAACCCTTTCAGAAGGGTGAAAAGGGTGACAATCCTTTCAGAAGGGTGAGAACTAATCACTCATGCTGTTTTGGCTAAAAGGCTCATTTAACTATGATGCTTTTAAGATGTAAATATTTGTGTGAGGATTTAGTGGAATGAATGAAATGGAAAGTTTCATGCATTTGGGAAACTTCTGCATCTTTTTCTGCTACTCTTAAGGAATCTAAACACAGTACATCAGAGAGCACTAGTAAAAGGCATTAATGATAAAGCCACAAAAACCTGTGCTGGTATTTGCCTCTTACAACTCTCTGCTGACTTCCTTACTTGCCAGTGCTGCAAAAGAAGTTCTGGTAAATTAGCTCTGAATTGGAAGATTCAGTCCTGCAAGGTCTTTCACCTTGACATGATACCAAAGAATGAAACCAAACTGTCTGTGCAGTTCCTTACACACAGCAGCTAAACAGCTTTATAAAATACTGTGGTTTTTTTTTTCACACTCCCATGAAGAGAGTATTTTCATTGATTTGAATATTGTGAAACTAAAAGTTTTTGATTAAATTCTTACAGGACTGAAGCAGCAAAACAGATCAACACATCTGGTAACACTAACTGCTTGACTTTCCAATAAGCAGCTTATGCAAACTGATTCTGCACTCAAACTTCTCAGTAATGGTAATAAAAGGGTGAATTGCTTTGGGTAGACCTGAGCATGACAGACTAGAACTGTGTCTCCTATTGAGATGGTATATCAGACACAGAGTAAGCAAATTTCACCCCAGAAAAATAAGACTAGCAACTGCTAACCACCAATACTTCTGTGTTTTGTCAGTTTTTACGAAGGGTTATTCTGGTTTGTTGTTTTTCCATTGGTTGGTTGGTTTGTTTCTTCTTTAATTTAACTGGCAATTTGGAACAATCATTAGCCCTTCATTCCCAATTTCTTTGTATTTCACTCACAAAACGAATGTAAAACATGGCGTAAATTTGGTATTGTGTCAGTTCCTGTGTATTTCCTGGTACTGTATTTAAATCACCACACATATAAACAAAGACTAATATTATCATAGGCTAAAAAGATAGCCTGGGTTGGAAAGTACCGCAGGAGGTCATCTACTCGAATTGCTACCCAAAGTAAAGACAATAATCAACCATTATTCTACCCTGGGTAATTAGTGAATGGTATAAGTTGGGTGGCCAAATCATATTAAAAGTATGTTGTAAATATTAATCATATTAAAAGTATATTGAAGTATCATTTAGATTAACTCTTGGCTCCTTTTGGTGAGATGACTGAATATAAACAACACATACTGAAATGGAACACAATGCTTGTGCCTATGTAGAGCCCCTCTCTCCTCCTTACATGTTAGAAATTAAACCCTAGCAGTACCCTGAACTGGAGTTTCTAAAAAATATCTTGCATCAGGTAACAGATGGCAATATCTGCATTTTCCTGGCATCAAGAAGTTCTCTTCAAACATATCCAGTGTGAGAAAAACAGACATATGTAATCAACAGAGTGGAGTAGGTTCCACTTCACACAGCAGACACCAAATATAGGTTCATAATGCATTTGCCTAAAAAACACCAAAACCAAGTATCCAAAAGTTCATGCAGTTTTCTCTTTCGCCTAACAGGCACTCTGAAACCTAGTTTGGACAAAGGGAGCCTTGATTTCTAAGGACTTCACAAAACATAATTCCTATGCATGTATAAGGACAAGGGTCTCACTTTTTTTGGAGAGGGTATAGCTTTTGATTTTAGCAGTTGCATGTAAGCACTACTGCTAGTATCGGCTCATATAAAAACCAAAATTTTGCCTTCAGAAAGCCCTGACAAGTGTAGGACTCATTTTTAAATGGTGAAAGCAGGTACGTAAGTAAGCAACTATGGCCACTGAACTTGAGACCCTCCTATCTAGAGTTTGTAATTACCACTAATCATATAATTTTAAAAAGTTTTTGACCTTCTGCAAAGTTCCAAGAAGCCAAACCAAGACTCTGACTTCACTTGCCACGATGCAACTCCAAAAAGATTGTAACTGCAAGATACAGAACACCTCAGCAGAAGGTAACTACGGCAACACTTTTTTGGACAAAACTTACATCACCTTGGTTAAAAATATCACTTCACTTAGTTAATAATCTTCCTCTTCTCACCTTGACTCTACTTTATTAACACGAAACCTGTTATTAAACGGACTGATTCATATGAAAGTTATTTCTAACAATAAAAATTAATAAATCAGAATCAAGCATGAATTTGTGAAAGGATTCTTGCACCTAAGTTGTCAAAAGACAATGTTCTTCTGAAATCCTCAAGGGGTAAACAAGGTCAAACTGCCTCTGGTACAGAATGGGGGAAAGGAAAATAATGTCAATGTGAAAATAAGCAGGAGTACTTTACCTCATGGTTAGGGAGGAAACACATTTAACTTCCATAACAAATTTTTGTAAGCATTTTAAGACACACCAGTTGAAACTGAAACCCCACTTAACTTTTTGATCATCAGAATAAAAAAAGGGGAAAAAAATTTGTTTTCTCCCCTGTATAGCTGTGTAGTTAGGGAGCTGTATATTGACAATTCAACAGTAACAAGACAAGTGACTTAACTCACTGAATATATCATACACATGAACTACAGGCTCTGAAATACTTTTTTCATCGCACTACTTAAGAGTATGGCCTCTTCAAGTAAAACGGATTTTCAGTTAGTTGTAGCAGAAAGAGTTTTAAAGCTACTGTTTTTTTTCTATTGAAGACATATTTTGAATTAAAATCTGTCTCTTACCATAACTGCAGGAATCACCACAGCATTCAGTGGCTTGTCATTGACAACAGTATCTTTAACTAGCATATATATTCTTTCAGCTTCAGAAAAACATGAAATTTGGAGTACAACAGCACCTGTAAAGAGGCATCAGAACTACTTTAATATTTTCTATTATTATTAGAAAATAGGTCTCATATTACAGCAAAAGTTTACTCAGTTTACTGAAAACATTACTTAGCAAAACTTATTCTGTAGTTGCTTGTTATCAGCTGAATTTGGTTGTTCTGTTTTAAACTTTACCTCCTACCCTCAAACACACCTCAGATTTTTGTTAAAGCTAAACAGCTTGAAGACAAGAACTGCAGCACAGAACTGATGCACATTTGAATCTTTCCTTTGAGCTTCAGGGGTAGGGCCTATTTGCATACTCTAAGTCATAACTAACATTCTGTTCTCATCATGTACAAGTGACAGAGGTATCAAGTTTAATTTTGTATCCCATTATTAAAAATCCATTAGTTCTGTTCATTAACAATATCTCAGTAAGAATTACTGCAAGCAAAATTTTGGGCTGAGAATCAAGTTTAGATCTTTATGCTGGCATAGGTTCTGAACAGGGAAGTTGGGGAAGAAGTGAAAACAAAAGAGAAAGAGCAAAACCAAACAGAAGTTAGTGTAAAAGAAGATACTTGGTGAGGAGAAAAACAGGGCAGGATAAGATAAAAATGCATAATGGACAGCATACGAGATGTAGGCTGGTAACATAACCTGGCTGCATCACAAAAGGAGGATTAGGAAATTATAAGAACTACAAAAATAAAAATATAAAAAGAAAGTGACAATAGAAGTCACATACAAGCATAGACATCTAAAAAAACACATGCATGTAAATTTGGTTTAATGATGTTGTGACATGAGAGGAGTATCACAAAACCAGGTATTCTGCACTGACAAATGTAGAAATGAGAAGGCACATCTGAAAGCTTTACAACTTTTCCTATGGAAAGTCAGTATCAATTAGTCATGTGGAGACAGCAAATACACAAAGGAAGCACACATCAGTCTTCAAAACCATGCTACAGAAAGATCCATTTAGCTGATATGTGGAAGTTAAGCCTGCCAAAGGATGTGAAACATCTCAACTATAGACACCTAAACACACAAGAGAGAAAAATTCCACACTTTCAATTTCTACTAAATGCATATCTCTACCTGACCACTGCACTAAAGCTGCCCAGAGCCACTGCTGCTCCAAGCCTCATGGCTTCTCCGATCTTGCTGAAATAAAATTCATAAAGCAAAGAAACAGCTCAAAGGATGAATACAGAGATGAATGCATTTATTTTCTTCAACTTTCAGCCATTGAACTCTAGCTCTTAACACTGCTAGGAAACAATGACTGTGAAACAGTCCTACTGAGTCCAAAAGCAGTACCAAATTCTAGTATTCTTGAAGTCAAAGAGAGAACACTTGAAGGATTTTTAACAGTTCTGTGGTGTTAGATTATTCAGTTAAAGTGCAACTTCAAAACTAATTTTTATGATTAAATATTACCACCTTCTGGAGCACAAGGCATGAAGCCAACCTTTTAACCATTTTTAATAAGGTAACACTAATCCAATGCTCTTCATGAATACAATGTGTTACATTTTACCTGAAGAGCTTTTTGCTTATGCAGTGAGACTACAATACTCTGAGCTTCCAGCCTCTAGTATTAGGCTGCAGTTTTGAACATAGACATTGTTTGCAAGACTAAAAATGTTAATGCTTACCTTGTGCTTGATAAACATGACTCACAGATACTACATTTGCTGCAAAGGGTAAAAATATAAACACATAAAACCTTGGGTACATTTAGAGTAAATATTTAAAGTATTTTTAAAAGTTACATAAATATAATATAAATAAATATTAAAAGTTATACAAATATAGGGAGAACCTCCAGCTAACACTTTCTCTCTCAAGTTTACTTTGCAAGTAAGAAAAGCTAAACTGATTTTTATAAAAGGTGACTCTGAGTTCTTTCTGGCATTTCAAATTTAATTCCCCTTGAAGTGACATAAAAGATTGGGAAAAATGCTTTGTTTCCTGCAATAAAAAGCATAACACATTCCTGACACTGTTTATACAAAGTATTGGTTGAAGGAGTATTATGAAAATTCAATTACACTTCTTTGAAAAAGAAAAATAAATTCTTTCCCCTGAGTGTTTGTCGATGTGTGTGTGCACACACTGCTCATACTTCTTCATGACCAGGCACAAAGCTCATGCATAACATGGAGAACAGGTCATGCAAAAAGTGTCAGAGGTTAATAAAGACAAGGGACATTCATGCACACTGTTTAAGGTATATATAGTTCTTCTAAAAAGTGATGTTTTTTCACACACACACACACACACACACACACACACACACACACACACACACACATGTGAAGAAAGGTGTAGTCACATATAACTCAAGTAATAATTATTCTGTAAATAATGAGCTGTCACATCTCTCCTGCAACTGTGAGCATGTTAAAATAATTTTAAAAGCCCATGTGAGAGTACAAGGCAGAATGATTTTTTTAAGTAAGGTCAGAAAAAGTTAAAATGATAATAAAAAGGAGCAACAGATGCTACTACATTTCGTTCTGTACAAGTTAATGTGTCTGAAAATGCACCTGCTTACTTACTTTTGATAGCTAACTCTTCCTTGAGAATATTTGTGTATTCTTCAGGGGAAAGCTGAGGTGGAAGGCCACCAACAAATAAATTTACTTGTACAATAGATTTGCTGTTTTCCACAATGTAAAATCTTGTTTGATTCATCTGACGTATTGAAGTCTACCAAAATAAAGGGAAATAAATGACGTGACATTTGGCAAAAAGATATCGTGAAGCAAAATCCAAAATAGTTCTGCACTTAGCAATTATGCTGTCTACGCCTAGAGAATATCACAAACAGAAACAAGCTTCAGTTCAAACACTTGGTTTCTCTACCCCTCAGCCTGCTTAGGGGATAATCAATTACTCACTTTTTCTGTAAGGAAGGAGACTCTCTACTTGCTATTAAAAAAGAAAATCATGTTTCTTTTTCAGATTTACCTTTCGTATGTCCTTGAGTCTGTTAAGAATCAGTTCCTGATTGTCCAAGACCATACGCTGAACTGGTGAGGGCAAGAACATTAATCATGTTAGAAAGCATGCAAATTATTATCACATTATTATACACAAAAACACTAAGAAAAAAATGGGGAAAAGGTACAGCTCTGCATACAACTAATTTTAATGTAAAGGACCATGCAGACCCGAGCTACTTATTATCCAACAGAAAAAACACATAGCTGCTTGGAACAGTCTGACTTTTTTCACAGTTCTTAAACACCTCCCTTCTTTTAAAAAAGGGAGAAAGCAGCCTAAACCCACTCAAAAGACAAGCAGTATTTTGGAAACAATCTAACTATTTGACAAAAGACTTTAAAACTGTATTCCCTAAGAAATACAGTAATAACTAACTTCTGTGTTTTATCAAAATATTAAAACAATTCTAACAACGTCCAGCTAAATTAAGGTTGCAAATGATGCTTTAAAACAGAGCACCAGAAATCAACTAAGGTTATGATATTCACAAAGCTACAACAACCTTATGAAACAACTTCCCAATAATGCTCACAAATAAAGCAAAGCATCAAGACAGTATTTGAACTACAAAGATATTTACTCAGCTGTGGTCAGAGCATTAGACTATTTCAATATCTCTATCTATTTCTCCATGCAACCTTACAAATACTGAAGCACAAAGGGATGTGAACTTGGAGAACAGCAGCCAAGCTCCTGCAGGATCACATAACACTTGAGCAATGCTAGGACTGCAGATTTCTGTACTTCCTAACACACAAACATATTACTTGGACTGTCTTTGGACTCAAACTTACTCATCTTTGGGGGCTGTGTCAGGGGGAAAGAAGACAGAGGAAGGGAGCCATTTGAACTTTAGAATTAATCTTTAATAAATAACTGCAACAAGGAAAATTATGTAAGTTAAACACAGCTCCCCAAAACAGGGCCAAAGTGCCAATACCCACCCGAAACCACAAATGAATTTTTATTTAATAATGAAGGGGAACCTTATTCCCACAGGCCACACAAAACTGAAAAGAACCAGCATCACTTCTGATTAAGTATTTCAACATCACCATGAAGTTTCGTTTGCGTTTTTTATTGTAGAAAATGAACTGTGACTGTGTTAGAATGGGGAAAAAAACCCACAGAGATCAGATGTGCCTTTGGCCAATGCTCCTTAACTTACCTTGCTTACTGCCCATAAGCACTTCCACCAGTTTGAAATTCTGGAGGCACTCCGTCTGCCAAAAGATGCAGCATGTAAATGCAGCTTCTGAACAACATAATTTTGCCAGATGTTTACATTATTGTGTTAACAGAGTATGGAAAATTAAACATCTTTTTAAAATGAAATATTTTTAAAATAACTGTGATGTTCTTCCTCTAACTACCTCCTTCCAAGACAGGAATAATCTTCATTTTACACACTCATGGCAGCAGGCTCCCACGCTCCTAAAAACATTGGCACCCTCACAGCCACATTGTGAAGGGGCCCCTGTACAGCACAGTTAATCCCATTCCTGCTTCAGTGATCAGCAGCTCATCTAGGGTATTTCCTGAGCATCCTTCCAGAGGAAGCATTCTGTGAGCATGGCTGTGCCCTGAAGCAGTGGAACTGTGCTGATCTGCTGGTGTGCTCACAAGCCCTAGGTGCCAAATAAAATGGGCACACTACAGCTTTGTGTCTCCACACTGGTGGGGTTGCGACTGCCAATGGCCTGGCATGCTAGCAAAGTCTGCTAACATGTTTCCTGAAACTCATGCTGTTTTGGCACCAACCCTAAGAAGGACAGGCAGACTGAAAAGAGATTATCTTCCCAGGAAAACATGTGCATCTACAAGATTACAAGACGTATCTAGTAATTTCCAGCGACGTGGGAAAGAATGCAGACAGCGAAGGTGTTGTTTCAGCCTTGAGTCCTTCCGTGCAGCACTTGAGGGATACAAAGACGCTGCTTGCCACTGTAGGGAGAAAATTTGTGCAGTGCTCTGTAATATTTTTATAAAACGTCCGGATGAAGGAATCAAAAGCACTGAGAGTTTCCTGATGATAGTAAGCTAGGAAGAGCTTGTGGATTCCCTCAAAGATGGGGGATTCTTACAGAGAGATTTGGATAAGATAGAGAGCTGGGCAATCACCAACCATATGAAACTTAACAAGAGCTACTGCCAGATTCTCAACCTGGGATGGGGTAATCCTGGTTAAAAATATGAATGGGGGGATGAGAACAGGAGAGCAGCCCTGTGGAAAGAGATCTCATGGATCAGGTCAACGGCAAGTTGAACATCGGTCAGCAGTGCCCTGGCAGCCAGGAGGGCCACCTGTGTCCTGGGGGGCATCAGGCACAGCATCACCAGCCAGGCAAGGGAGGGGCTTTTTCCTCTCTGCTCTGCACTGGACAGTCTCACCTCCAGTGCTGGGGCAGTTTTTGGAGCCACAGCATAAGACGGACATCAACTCATTTGAGTGCATCCAGAGCGGAGCGACCAAGATGATGAAAAGGCTTAAGGTCAAGACTTGGAAGGACTTCTCTGAGGTCACTTGGTTTGTTCATCCTGGAGAAGAGGAGGCTGAGGGGCCTCATCATGGTAAACACCTTCCTCAAGGTAGGCAGTGAAGAGAGAGGTGCTGATCTCCTCTTTCTGGTGACCAGTGATAGGACTCGAGGAAATGAGAATGAAGCTGCATCAACGGTAGCTCAAATTAGACGTTAGGAAAAGGTTTTTCAGTGAAAGGTGGCTGGTCACTGGAACAGGATCCCTAGGAAAATGTTCATGTCTCCAAGTCTGTGAGAGTTCTAGAAGTGTCTGGACAATGCCATTAGTTATACACTTTACTTCTAGGTCATCCTGCAATGACTGGAAGTTAGACTCAGCGATCTTTAAGAGTCCTTTCCAACTTGAGATATTCTGTGATTTTAAAATTTCCTTTGCAGAGCAGCACAAAGAATTAGGAGGCAAGCATGATCCTCCTAACAGTGCTTGCCAGTTTCCCAACAAGATAAAATTAGCAGAGTAGCTATGTATGTAAGTGTGTTTTAAATATTTCAAGACATTAAAAATGAGTAAAAATATGCTGCACTCCAAGAATCATGGTGCTCACGGTAAATCTGCTTGACCCAGCAATACCAATGGTACCTTCCAGTACAGAGCAACCATACGTACCTACCCTGAAAATTGCATTATGCTTTGAGCAGCATGCGAGTCACAAGAGATCATCTACCAAATGCTAAAAACATTTGTGTTAACTGTGAATGAAGGGATTGCCATTTTTCTGAAGAATAAAACATATACTTCAGGGTGACTCAAGTGATATATGGATGTGCTTAGGACCTTTCACTTACCTGCCTTCCAAGTAATGGGAGCACTTCTTTAATCACAGTCTGCACTGTGTTATCCTTATTTACTCGTATGGAAACATATGCCATTCCCACCCTAAAGAGAAAAATACTTACTTTAGGACAATCATTTGACCTATCCTGTGCGTACCTTTTTTAACTAAGTATAAAATTTTCTCTGGGAGTAGGCACATATTTGCATTAGCTGAGGGAAGTTGTTCACTGGTGCTCGTGGCAGATGTGGTATCAGCGCCACAGACAAAAAAACATTTTCATCTCAAGGAACTGCTAATTACAATTGTAGCACTGCAGTTTAACTTCTTCCTAATCACAAAGATAACCTGAAAGTCTTTCATAAAACTTGGCAATGCAGTTGCAACAGCAAAATGAACACATTGTTATATCTTATCCCACAGGTCTTCAGAAATTAGTTGGTCAACAGACCATTTTGTTTCCACTGCTTAAAATTCATACTGAGTGGTAAATTGTACAGTTTTTTAAAATATTATTATTTATGTTTTTCCTCCTCATCTCAAACAGAAAGTTACACTGTAGTTCTCCCTACTTCACATTTCTTAAAAAAAAATCCATCAATTTTTCAAGTGACGTGTATGTCATCATTTGTTTACAGATGTAATTAGTGCAAAGTTTCATCTTTCTAACCAAACACGTGATAATAGAACTACACAAGTTGCACAGTATGTTCCGTGCATGTAAAGAAACCCAAGAGTTTCCAGGTGTGGAAATGAATAATATGCATACTACCCATTCAAAATAATGAAGAGAAGAATCCTAAAATACAGAAAAAGAAACTACATTCCCTGTTATAGTTCTGATGCTTCAGTAACTAAAACAAACAGGGCTAGATTAAAGAGGATGAATGTAGCCAAGCAGGATAACCTTGCAATCAAGAAGGAAAATACTCACTTTAGCCAGGCAGGATAAATTCTGATCACTTCCTCATCCTTTGGTTTGGCTCTGATGATCCAAGCTTCAGGAACAGATACTCGGAATACTGAGCCCAAGTTGCTGTCCTCCGCAGCATCGTTCCTGTTGATAACATCATCAGAGAGCAGCACCTGCTGCGTAAAGGTCTGGAGCTCATACTCCTGCTGGTCATCATTTATATAGTATGCCCTCAAAGCAGCCTCCTAAAACACAGCAAGATAAATTAACATATAATTGAAAAGACACCATTATTACCTATATAGCCATAGACATTACAAATACCTGATTTATGAAACAAACCTTTAATGCATGTTCTAACCTCAGAGCAGTTGGATACATATCAATGGCAAAGAAAAACAAAGCAAGAGTGAAGTTTTGAAAACAAATTTTAGTGAACATGAAAGAAGAAAACTTGAGATATCAATGTATTTGAACACAGTCCACAGTATTTTTGGAAAGTGATACTCATTTTATGACCAAATGTAAAAATTCAGGTCCAATCAATCTACACTTGCACATGTAAAATTTACTCCACAAGGAAAATCGTATATTACTCTTGATTGTACCCAACTCTGCCTATTCAATCTTCTTGCAGTAAGAGGATGCCAAAAATTACAGAGCTTCTCAGCCACAAAGCTGCCCTGAACCCACACATATGTGAAGAGGAAAGGGAAGGGCTGTCTTTGCAAGATGCACACAGTCACAGCAATTTTACATCCCTTACGGGCTCATGCCTGCAGCACCTCTAACATAGATGCTGCCATCAATACAGCTCACTTATGAGAACTTCTATTCATATTCCCTGACATTAAAAGCACCAGCCTAGTAAAATGTGCTTGAAAGGCAAGTAGCACTCCAAAATAGAAGTGTTTTCAGTCCTGTACATAGTTTTTCTTAAAGATCTTTGACATGCAGAACACTACAAACTATTTTCAAAACTCCCGTTGATTTTCAGCACAGTATCAAGATAAAAATCCTAATGATCTTTAGCTTTAAATTGTCAAAATTATGATGTAATACATTCTTCAGACTCTTCTGCCAAGTCTGTTATGACTCTGAAACCTCACCATGCTCAATTCTACTATGCACCACCCTACTCTCCCTCCAGGATTTTACTCTCACAGTGTGGGGTCTCTGCCTAGCCAAGTAAATAAAGATCAGTACAGCACACTTGATTTAGTACTAAGTAATTTTCCCACCCCAGATGGAGCACTGGAAAAGCTAGGAAATGGCCAGAATGCGATCAATAATTCATTATTCTCACAGGCAAGGGGTGGAGACAACTACAGCAAGCTTTAATGTTCAAAGCTGGTTAACTCAAATGCAATATTGGTAGCAGTCCACGTTAAATATCAAATCACTACTTCAGAAAAGGAGCAAGATCTAAGGAGCTGGTTATCCAGTATTGCCTGTATCAGTAAAATCAAAGTAACACAGGGAAGCAGAATGACTGCTTAACATGTGATACTGTGGTCACCGTTATGCTACAGATATGTAAGCCACCATTTCTTCAGATGCTCTAAAATAAGAGTACTACATGAAGAAGTCAAATTACATTGCAATATTATATCCCATTTACAGATTTTTCTTGTTGAATTACATTTCTAAAATTTAGCTTTTTACTTTTGTAATATGTAATTATATA
Organism: Pardalotus punctatus; assembly: GCA_013400915.1. Taxonomy (NCBI): domain Eukaryota; kingdom Metazoa; phylum Chordata; class Aves; order Passeriformes; family Pardalotidae; genus Pardalotus; species Pardalotus punctatus. The sequence goes on along the minus strand of VZTX01021591.1, from coordinate 5,799 downwards.
TAATCACACTGAAAAATTGACCTTCAGTGGGTTTCTTACCACAACTTCTTCATTTTTTGCAATCCTTGGAACTGAAATCAGTCGAAATTGATTGCGTTTCACTGCATCATTCCCGTCAAATATCTTTAGAGTTTGTTTACCTGAATGGAAACAATTATTGTATTTCATTAACACACACCTCGAATCAGAAAGCTACCTTAATAGGAAGGGTATAATATACCTACTAAAAATTTGCTTTTAACCCACTGAAATGTTTCTTCATGACAAGCTTTGAGGCTGAATACTTTGATTTTTGTTTTGTTACTGTTTCTTTAAAACAGGGGTACATTCAGATAGGAAAGAGGGAAGAGTAATCAGTTTTTTTCTGGCTTTTGATGTAACTGTTATAACCATACTGTATACGTTATCACTTTATCCTCAGCATTCAAGACTGTGCTTATTATTGACANCCGTGAAAGGGTGAAGAGTGAAGGATTTTAGGTTCACCTTTCACAAAGATGGGTTATGACTCAGGTACAGGTTGCTGTATGACAGTGTCTTACTTAAGCAACTATTTTAAGACTAATAGCAAAGTGCAACCAAATTCTCATAGAACTGGCAGGTTTCAAGAGGTTTTAGCTAATATTACCAGTCCATTACACGTGTCCTTGCTACTTCTAGAAAGGAAACCAAGTTAATCAATCCAGACCAAAAAGGAGAATCCATGAAGACAGACCTTGCATGACCTCCTGATTGCATCTTTGAGGACACCTGACGAGCTGCTCAGTTTTGCAGGTTCTTGCAGGTACTCCCCAGACAGCTGATGCTTTACAGCAGACATGACTATTCTTCACTGACAGAATATGCCCTTTTTATTGCAGTGTTGGACTGAACTATTAACAAAAGTCACCCCTTGTGTAGCACAGGGTTACAGAGTCTGATCTCATGATAAATCTGTACACCTACATTCATCATCAAGTAGTAAAATCACTAGAAGCTATCACTTGCAATTCTTGAAATGTTAGAAATATTAAGTGAAAGCACATACACCAGCTGTAATATCCACACAACTGGTTAATCATGAGAACCTTTTGCTCTCATAATATCAGCATTTAGGTTCAATGAAACACACGAGCAAATTGCCATTTACTACCACAGAAGGACTAAAAAGGAGAACGGGAACTGGAGGCAAAAAACCACCAAACCACCTCTAACTGATGACTGAAAAAAAGCAAGCAAAGAATCCAGGCAGAAATGTGCATCACTGGGAATCTCAATGCTGCAGTGACAGATTATGAGGAAAGACTGCTGTGTGTAACTACTTTGCAAGGACACTTCAGTGGTAGCTTCCTTGAACCACCTGAAACTAAGTATGTTGTGTCTAATCCACCTATTTCTGCTTCAGTGTACATTCTCCAACTTCAATCAAAAGCAAACACCACAGAATGAAAGGATTATCTAATACTATGTTTGAAAGCATTGAAATCTCCAAAAATGAGAATCTAACTCTCAAAGAAAAATCATGATACCTTAAGTCTCATAGTCTTTATTTCTCCTTATTATGAGATGCAACAGTTACACTTGGACTTTGTTTTCAGTGTAGACTTGTCCACTTCTTAAGGCCTTTCTTCATTATCAATTCCATTGGTCATGGCACAATGTGTGTGCAATGACGTTCTCATTAGGTAACATAAAGACCTCACTGCACAGCAAAGCAGTCACCAGTACAGCCTCCCATCCTACTCCAAAGTCATCCTAGTCTCTCCTGGAACAAAACTGGCTGTGTTGACTGGGCTATGGGTAGGTGTCCCTACCAATGTCAGGACGGCTGGGACTAGGTGACCTTTCTAACTCAAACCATTCTGTGATTCTATTATGATATTCAAAACCTTACTGAACATGACAAACTGCTCTGAGTGACCTTGCTTGAGCAGGGGGTTGTCCTAGATAATGTCCATATTGCCTCCAACCTCAGCCATGCTGTTAAGTCTATGGAGTGAAGGCAGTACAGATGCATGCGCGAAGAAAAACAGACAGAAATAGAATAAAGAAAATCACCGAATCAAAAAACAGTTTGAGGCAGAAGGGGCCTTCTGGGATCATCAACTACAAACATCCTGACATAGATGAAGACATCTTTCACTACATCAGGTTGCTCAGAGCCACATCGAACATGGTATGATACATTGTGACTTTTCAATGATTTTTGTTAATATGGAAAGTGTATTACTGTAGATTTTCAGTTTTCCAATTATCATAGAGGTTGTGTCTGTTGTCAATTTCTTGTTAGTCACAATATAAGGAAGATTTAAGTATCATCAACTCTTGCTTCTCAAGTACCCTTGAAATTCAGCATCTGTTGCACTGAGACTATAGCACGCATCAGAAAATTATCTACTCCTTTAAATTCTGATGGATTTATGCCAGAAAGAGTGCAAATCTCTTAGAAACAGATTTCTGTCAGAGTGATCTCCATGGTAACTTTAGCATAGACAAATGCTAACCAAAAGACACAGTGTCCTGGGTGACCTTCTTTAGAGCTAACACAACTTGAGAAAACAAGCGAACACTGGTTACAGACAGCACGGCTGATGTTCTGAGTATGAACTTTCATAACACTATCAAAATCTCTACTGTTTTTTCTAGCAATCCAGAGAGTAGACAACCATCTGCGAATAAAAACATTCATCCAAGTTCTAGTACTTGTTTTCATTTGAAGTGCCTTTGTAGTCTGCTCTTATGAGATACTAGCTGGCCTAAGAGAACCCCCAACAACTGTAACTGGAGAATTTTTTATGAGATCTCCATGTCTTAAGAACCATCAAGGAACAGTTGGATCGACTCTTAGAATAAACTGGCTTAAAAGGAGAAGTTTAGATCTAGAGACCAGTAGTAATGCCCTAATCTCAAGCATATTTCTTAGTTAAATAAACATAATGCTGGTAATCTGGTATCCATCACACAAAAAACGCCTAAATTTTATCAGTGAAAAATCACATTTGACTTTCTTACTGTCCTCCTCATAGGGGACAATTTTATTGCAATCCAGTGAAAAATGGCTGGCTTGCACATGAGCTTCTCAAAGCACATTAACAAAAGAAAAAACAGCTACACACTGCAATTAGTCATCCAGAAATACACTTCTCCACTGACTCAAGAGCACATCCAATACATGTAAGTTAAGGGGCGTCTTATGCCAGTCTGATTTGTCTAACTAGCTTTGGCAAGAAGCTCAACTATAACCACTTCTGAAGTTAGACAAAGCTCTCCCTTCCAGTTTTTAAATATTAGAAAATGAACTAATTACTTAAGTCTACATACCCCTACTTAGTATATATATATACAAAACCCCTTGCTAATATGCAACAGATGCACCAACAAATTGTTGTATTTAAAGGAGTTACTGTATGTTTTGTAACACTGGCACCTCACTGCTAATGTCTTTTATCTTTTCCTGTTGGATCAGAGTACACAGCATCAGGACTTTCTCCTGAAAAACACATTATTATTTTCTTACCATGGGATACTGAGCTGAAAATAACCTGTTATTGATGCTTACCCTTTTCAAAGCGAGAATAACTACAAAAGGTTTAACTCCAGGCATAATAATTCTGAATATTTCTGAAAAGCCTTACATGTGGCTTGTGACTGAGATAAAATTATGTAATCCTGATGATTTTGCCACTGAAGAAAGCTAGAGAACTATACTGAGTGTATTTGCGAAAATTGCTCTTAAAAGACTAAATTCTAGCAACATAGCTGACCAAGAACCATTCTTCCCAAAATAACTTGTGTTATCTACATGCCTTATGCTCTCCTTCTCTATTGCTGCTTCATATTACAACAGTGTGGGCACTACCAAATTTTGGTTTATTTCACTGTTAAGATTCAAAACCTACAAGACAGCATTTATGTATGTAAGAGTTGTGTATTTTTTCTTTTACTGCCCTTCAAGAGAGTTTTTCAGAATCCCAGATTCTTTCCTCTTTTCTCCAGCTCTTTTTCTTCCAGGAGAAGGTATGTGCCTTCTCTGAACTTGTTTTCGTGAGCAGCTCAAATTTCCCTATCTTCAAGACAATTTTGAAGCAGAAATCTGTGTTAACAGCTGTCCTCCCATTCTGGTAGGTCCTCCTTTCTTCTCTTGGTTTTTAGAGCCTCTCCAAGTATCTGCCATATGTATCACCACTTGATTGAGTTTCACCAGTTTCAAATCCATTTAAATCACATTTAAGAGGAACATGTGACATGTTTAGTTATCTGTAAGCAGTTATATAAGAACACAAGGGCCGTTTTTATGAAAGCTTAAAGTTCTCTTCAGTACCTTTAGGAGAAAAATACCTTCCCATATGTTGACCTTGCTTCTTCTGGAAAACAGTTTATTTCTGCTTGCAGAATTAAGAGTGGAGATCTCCTCTGTACTATCAGCAGGTTTGGGACAAGACATAAGCAAGCTGTAAGCCAATGACTTGGGTCTATCTAATACAAAAAACATTTTATCTCTCACTCAGCAGATGAACAGCAACCTGAGTGGGGCAAAACAGAGGCTGTAGAAGGACATGTTGTGAAACCTCTGTTTGCTGACAGCACTGCAGCCCCCATTTCTCTGCCCAGACAGATTCCTCTAAAACCTCCTCCAGAATGTGTTTTCTTTGATGCCTGAATTTTGTCCTGCAGCTGGACACATGCAGAATCAGACAGTTCACTGGCAGCCAGTAAGTGCTGGGACACTCACAGGGCCGGAGAGAGCCCTTTTCCAAACATGCTTGTATATCTGTTAAATCTATGAGCCCAGAAACTGTATGGCTGTTTTTATGTTAATTTTATGCTTTTAGTTTCAGTATCTTGGTAGACTAAATATAATGGCTGATGTAACAGAGTTAAGCAACCAACATTAAGACTTAAGTCTTCCAACTTTAGACTTCACTCAACAAGCCCATTGCAATAGCAAAGAAACAAAAGTGAATGTGGACTACTAATTCAAATCTTCTTCCAATATTAAACTACAGACTTTGTATCCTTTTCTATTGGCTTCTTTCCTATGGAAAAAAGTGTGTCTTTCCACATCAATATTATTTAATTTGTTCTGACTTGTTTTCACTGTTTTTAAAAACATGTACCCCTAAAACATAAAGAGCAGGAATTAGGAAAAGCTAAATACTCTGGAATGTAATTGAGTTCAGACATTCCTGAGGGAGAGTATGGTAGCATCCCAAAAGACGTGGCAGATGTACTGAATAAACACACAGAAGCAGTGAGCAGCTCTTAACCCACGTTACATAAATGGTGTTATCTAGAGACAGGTGAAAGCGGTATAGTCCCCTGTAGCCATGTTATTGTCATGTTAAATTCAATGGGTTATGACTCCCCACACACAAAGAGGCACAACAGCACAACAGCTGGCAGGTGAACCTCAATAACTTTATCAGGTAGGTTACCAGAGGAGCCATGTCCTGAGGTGATACAAGGTCATCAGTCCCATGGTGTGGGGGTGGCACACACCGGGTGAGTCTGCAGGGGAAGGTCTGCGGGTCACCTCACTGACCAGGGAGGTCACTCAGATTGCAGGGATATATGAGATGCATGTGAAAAGCATTGTCGGATGGTACAAGGGTTGTTAGGGGAACTTCAGGAGAGGAATCAAAGGGAGAGATCAAGGTGGTTTGGGGAAGCACTAGTATGGGAATATAGAGGGGTAAGGCGACAAAGGAAGCTGGGCACATTTAAAGAAGTTGCTGGGTTGGTACTGCATGGCCATGTCCTGGACCTCATCACCACAGTCTGTCGTGTCTTATCAGTAAATACTATTTCTGACTCTTCTGT
>VZTX01021583.1:0-15928 GCA_013400915.1 Pardalotus punctatus | reverse complement strand
GGCCAGCGCCGCTCCCGCCGCTGCCCCGGCCTCCCTCGGATGCGCCCCGCGGGCAGGGTGGCACAGCCCTGCATTCCATCCGTTTGCGGGGTTTTCCCCCCGCCCCCGCCCTTGCCCTTTTAGCTGCAGAGCCCTGAAAAAATGTACCTGGTGCGCGAGGTTGCCCCTGTCCGCAGCACATCCCTCGAGAGCTGGAGCGGGGTGAAACACGGGGGAAAACCCTCGGGAAGGGCTGCCAGGTCACAGCCCTGCGCCCGTGGTGAGTTGTTTTGCTGGAACTCACCTTGGGCACGCTTGGCAGCCGTGTTGTGCCATGCCGTGCCATGCCGTGCCACCCCCGGGCGAGGAGCAGCCCAGCGAGCTCTGAGCAACCTCCCGGCCTCATGTGGGATCAGCGAGAGGACGCTGTGGCAGGATGGCAGCCCCGGCACCCCTTTGCATTCCCCAGGGCCGCTCCACCTCGGGGATATCCCGTAGCTCCATCCCTGCATCCCGCAGGGCGCGGGCAGAGGAGCATTGCCCCACACTGCTGGAACGAGAGCTCCCGCCGAGTCCCGGTGCTGCCACCCCAGTGCCACATGGAGAGGGTGTTTTGGGGTCAGTGCTGCCAGCAGCATGGTTTTGGGAGAATCCTGTCTGCAAAACCTCACATAGGAGGAGGTTAGCTCACCAAATCCTGCTCCTCCGCATCTCTGGGAATTTTTGGCTCTGAATTTGGATTTAGCAGCTCAGTGATGGGTTCTGGCTTGCTTTGCCAAGGCCGGGTTGGATGGGGCTTTGAGCAAGCTGGTCCAGTGAAGGTGTCCCTGCCCATGGCATCCAGGGGGCTGGACCTGGATGGTCTTTGCAGTCCCTTCCAACCCAAACCATTCCATGATTCCCTGCAGAGCCGCTGCCCCTCCCGGGGCGGGAAGCCCCGCGCGCTCCGGAGCAGCTCAGGCACTCACTGCATGGGCTGACTTGTTGGGGATCGCCCCGGGCAAACAGCGGGGCCCTTCTCAGGGAGGAGAAACAACCCTACCACAGTGCCTGCAGCCAAGGAACCTGCTCCGAAGACCCACCCAGCACCCCATCCCGGGGACCAGCTGGGCTGGGGACCCCAGGGCATGTGGCCACCCTGCCCATTGGCATCCCCAAAGGTTCCTTTCTTGGTCATCTCGCAGCAGGCAGCAAAACAAAGCTTGTGTTTCAAGCTCTTGGCCTTAATCTGTCCACCCACAGATCCTGTGCGTAAAAAGGAGGCAAAATCCTTCCCTCTCGGGGGATGTGGGTGTTTGCCAGGGAGCCGGGCATTGTGGCCAGAGGGTTTGTACAGACCCTGTGCAAAGCAGGGGGAGCTCAGTGAATAAACCCAGAGCCCACCGAGGTGGGAATCAAATCTTACGGCAGCTCCTTCAGTGAGGATCGTGCCTCCCATGTTACGTCTGATTTGAGTCCGATGGAAAAGTATCATCTGTAATTAAAGATTGACAGTAATTACATAATGGGTATGCACCAGATGATGCCCAGACAAGCTCCCTCCTGGGATTTCCCAACTTTTGGAGTGTTTGCCATCATCCTGAAGAGCTTCCTTCTACCATGGGGGGGTAATTATTGATTTTATGGCAGCACCTGGCACGACGCTCAGCAGTGGCACCGTGGTCACCAGTGCCAGGCTGTGGCCACCCTGCCCTGATAGTTCTGGTCAGCCATGAGAGATGGACCTCCCCATTCTCTCCCCAGCATTGCAATGGCAATAAAAATTTAATAGAACAGGAGGGAATAAAAAAGAATAAGAGAGTAAAGCTGCTTTTGGGCCTGCTGGCAAAGCGAGCAGGGCGGTTGCAGCCATGTGCTTACACTGTGATCGGTGACGAAAAGGCAACGTCAGGATGTTCTTGATGGTGGGCCAGCTGTTAATCCATGTATTTCAGCAAAACCCAGTTTGTGTCTTAAGATTTGTGGGAGTGGGGACAGCTGGGGGCGTGGGGAGCTTGTCTGGGATTAAACCTGCCTGAGAGCCAAGCACGCCAAGCTCGCGAGCCCGGGGAGAGCTTAATTAAAGTCAACGGAGAAGCGTTTCCAAGAAAATAATACGGGGTATTTAAACGGGATCTTTTCGTTCTGGGCCCAGAATGTCTCCTTTTCCCTCTTCGGTGTCAGCTTTAATAAAACAAAATGAGATCTCCAAGAAAAACAAATTGGAGCTCTTAAAAGGCGCTGCGGAGATAAAAATCAGTAACAGTGTTGCTGGTAACACCTTGGGTTATTAAAACGGAAAGAATGCTAACGATGCAAATCGCATGGGCCTTTCTTGTGGCTGCTCCCCGGCGGGAGCCTGCTCGCCCTGCGAGAGGGGCACGGGCACGGTGCCCGTCCCCGTGGCCCCTGGGCTGGGGCTGCAGGACCAGGAGGCTTTGCCCTTCGCTGGCCGGGGGGATTGGGGTGTGTTTGGGAAGGGCTCGCACAGCGGGGGTTTTGGGGTTGTCCTTCCCAAGGCTCTGATGGCAGCTCCCGGGGTCAGGAGCGGTGCTGAGGTCAGATTCGAAAAGGCTTGGAAAAATGGCAAGAATTGGGATTAGGATTCAGGGGACACCAGACTTTAAAACCAGCTTAAATCCAGGCTGGTGTTGTTGGGAAGATGCCACGGCCCATCAGAGCTTTTTTAGAGGCAGTGAATGGGTGGATGGAAATACCAGGTTGGGCTTTTTGTGGCCTGAGAGCGGCTTTGCTCCCCATGCTGAGGCACTGGGCTGGAAAACTGGGCTCACCTCCTCTAAAACCAGTGCCCCAATCCCACGGGTCCAGCCGGATCCCACAGCAAAGGGCTGCTCTCACAGTGCCCCTCCACCATCTGCTTCTGCCTTCCCACAGCAGAGGGGATCCAGAGCTGCCCCTGGTATTCCCTGTGCTCCCATCCTGGCCGGGGCTGACCAGGTCCTGGCTGGGAGCTGGGGATGGGAGTGGGGCAGTGCCCAGATACAGGGGTGATGCTGCTGCCCAAGGCTTGGGGCCAGGAAGCTGCTGTAGGGTCCTGTCTGTCCATCTGTCCACAAAGCAGGAGAATCCTTTTGGACAGGGTGGCTTTAAAGTGGCCAGGGTGATGCAGCTGACCCAGCTTCTGCTTTGCTGCCCTGCCGAGCTCTGTCAGATAAGACAATTACAGCTTTATCACTTAATTACAGAGGGTAATAACAGGAGTGGTATCGAGAAAGGCCATTTCCAAGGAGGGATTATCGGTGGTGTTGGGTCCTTACCTTCTTTTTCAGTATAAACTCATTGAAACCTCAGCCCTGCTGGAGGTTCGAGGTCTTTGTGAGGTTCCTCCTGCCTGTTCCCCACCATTCCCCTACCCAGGGGAAAATCCAGCACTAAATAAAAGCTGTGCAGACTGCCCTGGTTCCAGGGAAGCTTCTTCACAGTTGGTGAGAGACCAGCCTGGGAGGGGAAGGGGTGAGCACTGACAGGGATGTTGTCAACCACCTTGTGGACAGCTTTTCCCTGGCACCTCGGGAATGTCATTTCCATCCCTTGCAGGTTTTTCCTGTCCCGCTCAGCAGGTGTGGGGTGCACCCTCACAGCTGCACGAGGGCATGGGGCTAAGGCTGGGTGTCTGGATGCCCTTGGGAGGGACAGCTGGGAGCAAATCCTAAAGCCCTTGCACCGGGCTTTTCCACTCTCAGTGTCACGTGTGAAATGCTCGATCACTGCCCTGGAACCCAGATGGGAAAATGAAAATTTTATATTTGGCAACTCTTCCACAGCCTGCTGGGGTGGTGTGGGAGAGGTGAGAGACGCCGGCTGCAATATCCAGAGCTCTGCTTGTCTCTGACTCACGTGTTCTCAGATTTCCACTGTCCCTGTGGAACTGTCAAGGTGGCTGAGCACTTCCAGCATCAGGATTTGGGGCATTTCCCCATGAAACTGGCTTGGCTGGTGCCTTTTTGCCTTGAAAATGGGGGTTTTCAAGACCCAGGGTGGGTTTCTCACCAAGAACTAAAGTTTTGCCTTGCTTGTCCTGGTGTCTGCAGGGTCAGGTGATAAAATTCAGGTGATGTGGGGACAAGGGATGGTGTCACAGGCTTTTAACTGGGAGAGTGAAAACTCCCTTGGGGTCTGCATTTTAGGAGAAAACCTTTATTAAGGGGGATCCATATAAAATCCAATGTGTTGCCCAAAGCTAAGAAATGATGGCAGATTTTTTTAAAGCTGTTAAACTCTGCCCTGCTTCAGTTCATCAACCAAAGCGTGAACCAAGGAGCCTGGAGAGGAGGCACTTCAGGTCCTGGTCTGACCTCTGTGCCTGGCTGTTAACTCCTGCTGGCCCATCCTAATCTCCATCTGGAGATAAGATTAGCTCCAGTCTGGTTTTTGGAGCTTGTTTCCATCCCTTGGGACAGCATCCTCCCAACCCCAAGGTTCCCAGCACCACCATCTGCAGCCTCCCCCTGCCACAGTTTGTGCTCCACTGGCCTCATAAACAAAAATGACGCAAAAAAACCCCCACAGAAAACAGTTTTTACAGCAGGGAGAGTTTTTCTACTGCACAAAGGCGGTTGTTTAGATTTTTATGGCCGGATGAAGAAGGACGGAGATAAAAAAACAGCTCTAAAAGCTGTTGAGAAGATGATGCAAGGCAGAGCAGCATGAACAGCAATGTCTCTGAGGGGCTTTAATGTTTCCTCTGCTTCCGAATCAGGAACTGGCTATTGCAAAATGCCAGGCATTGCCGGCTTATTCCTGCCCCTGGCCACGTGCCGACACTTTCTGCAGCAGATAAGTCCTGCTTTATCACCCGACTGCGCCGGGGCAGAGCTTCCCCTGAGCCCTGGAGTTTGGGAAGATGCTGAAGAACCGAGCGAGCAGGCTGTGGGGCTGGAGTGGAAGCAGCAGGTTGTTGGCCGGGTTCCCCATTAGTCAGGGCTGGTGACGAGTCGATCTCCTTTCCCATTTTCTTATGAATGAATCAGTTTTGGCTCGGCCCGATGGTCAGACTGGTTCAACGAGAAGCAGCTGGTATCAGTCTCATGAGCAGGGGAGACAAAAACGAGCCTCTCCCTGGCTCTGCAAACTCCGTGTGATCCCGACAGGCCCGCCGCTGCCGGGAGTGACAGCGGCACTGCCGGGGGTTTGGCTCCTCCATCGCCCCATTCCCTCCCACCTCCGTGCCTCTCCCAGTTCCTGGGCTCACTGAAGCTTCGTGGACACACCAAGCCAAGTGGTGGATGCACACAGGGACCTGCATCCCGAGCCTTCTGCTCTCCAAGCACATCAGGGCTGCGGCAGGGGTATTTTTAGGGGACAGTTCCAGCTCCAGGCTGTCTATCCCGGCTGTTTTTGTGGTTCCAGTCCCAAAGCAGCCCCAATTCAGAGTCAGTCCTTGGCCAGTGGAAAACGCTTGACATTTTGCCATAACTTCAGCTGGAGCAGTTGGGATTTGGGAACCCTCCCTGGCCGGGGCAGGGGTGCAGGGGCAGCAGCGCTCTGTGGTTGCCTCTGCTCAGCCCCATCGCGAGGATTTGCTGTGGTCTCACTGCTCTTCCCTCAGTGTTGGCACCCAGCACCCCTGTCCCGCTCTGCCTGTCCACAATGCCACCCCACAAGGGTGTGCCAGCTCCCTTGGGAAGGGGTTGCCCCATGCCAGGATGGCTGCAGAGGCTGAGGAATGCGATGGTGCCTCAGCAAGCAGCATCCCTGGCAGTCCCAGGGCAGGGGTGGCTGCTGTCCTCCAGCACAGCTCCATGGATCGGGGCTGGGGAGACCACAGGGGTTAGACCTACCCCACACTTGGGGCTTTGCATTTTAGGGCTGCCCGTGGCCCCTCACATCCCTCCACACCCCAAAATCCCGGCAGGCTGCAGCTCTCGGCACCTGCTTTTCCCTTTGCCCCGGAGCGCGGACGGGTCATGTTGGAGCTCAGGCAGTTGAAAACAAGCCTGGGGGCTGTGGAGTGTGCTCCCTACGGCAATCCCACCCCTGGCCCCTGCAGGGACAGGGATAATTTCCTAGGGACAGGGTAGTTTTGATTCCCACCCCCACCCCAAAATGCCGTATTTCCACGGGGAGGAAGAGGAGGCTCCCTGGCCACAGAGCTGGGGTGTGTGGCTCCTAACCCTGACTCGCAGCACCAAACCTCACCCGGTAACTGGCAGAAGCCTTCATTAACCTGCCCTGTTGTTTATTCTGATTCCAAAGCCCTTGATGCAGCAAAAAGCAAAGGCGTTTCCTCAGGAAAGCACATTAATGTTTCACCTGCCTTCAGAGCCCTTTGCCACCGGGGCACTCGGAGCGGCCGGGGCCGTCCCCAGTTCCCCCCGCTCTCGTTAAACATTGCGCGGCTCCGAGGGAGCTCTGCCCGCGGCCGTCGTGTGGGCTAAAGCCCCGGGGGCTCGGGGTTTAATTTCTATGGATATGTGAGCGGATGCACAGATGCGCAGGGCAGATCGGGTGTCTGCGGGGCTCGGGGTCCCTGCCGTGCTCATGGGCTCATCCCGCGGTGAACCCCGGCGCCTCGGCCGCGGCTCTTCCCCTCTGCCCGCAGCACCGAAGGGCAGGGCTGGTCCTTCCCCAGAGCCACCCGGCGTCTGAAAAACTTTCAAATGAGAGCAGGTCAGCCAAAAGTGACAGCCCGTTGGCAAAGGGGTGTAACCTGCTTTTTGCTGGGCTAAAAAAAAAATAAAATTAAATACTCCTGGTTTTCACTTTCCTTTAGCAATCGGATTTGCTTAATTACAGCCTGGTCTATTTTTCTGAGATATCCAGTTGTTTTCAAATGCAGTCTTTAATGTAAGGAAGCTCCAAGAGATTAAAATCACATGGATATTTTACCCTTTTTTCGCCCTCTGGGTGTCTGGTTTAATGATGATAGGCAAGTGTTGTGTCACCTGGGGATCTTTTTCCTGGTCCGTAGGCTCCAGGAGCACTATCCAAAGGCACTGATGTCTGTGCTGCAGGCTCAGGGGAAACTCTCCAGAACTGGGGGAAGAAATTCTTTCCCAATGGCCATCAGGACCAGAGCCCAGATGCTCCAGCACGGAGCTGTTTTGTCACACAGACCCTGCGTCAGCCCAGGGTGCTGCCCTGACTCTGTGCCTGCTCCAGGGCACTGCTCAGCCTGCTTAAAAACAGCTTTCCCGAATTTATCTTGATTTTTAAGGTTATTCTCTCAGTGGAGGAGGTCAGTCATCACCTCGTGTCCCTCATGCCACAGGAGGGTTTGGGCTGGGGCTGAGCCCCGGCACAGTCTGGGGGAGACGCCGGTGTGGCGGGAGGGCTGGGGTGGAAGAGGCCATGGAGGGAGGTGTTGCCTCCTTTGTGAGGCAACCTTGGGGGCAAAACAACTTGAAAGCCACCTGGCACAGCCTGGAGAGGGGCCTGCCCTCGGAAAACGCCTGCAGCAGCCACCAGGATTTTCCCTTTCATATTTTCAACCCCGTGCATTATCAGGTATTGGGCGGACTTTGTCTTCGGGGAAATTCGGGCCGTGTTGGGTGGAAGCAAATAAGTAACATAACTGAAATATTTTGGTAATGTTGGGGTGGGCGGCTCTGCCCAGGTGCCATAGGGGAGGAATCCCAGCCCTCTCCATTTCGGGGTGTTTGTCCAGGGGGGCTCAGGCTGAGGTTGCCACAGCTGGAGCTCAGAGGGCTCTGTGGGGTGGCTGGGGGTGGCTCTGGGGACAATGCTGCAGGGCAGAGCCAGCAGTGCCGGCAGAGGTGTGGCTGGCACTGGGAAAAACACAGGGATGGCTTTCGTCCAACCTCGCTCATCCTCGGGGTGCCCCAGCCTTGGCTGGTGGGTGGTTGGGAGGTTTAGCTCTTCCCACACCTTCCCCATCTCCATCCCCATCCTCATCCCCAGCCCATCTCATAGGATAATTGGATCTCAGAATAGCCCAAGTTGGAAGGGACCCCCAAGGATCATCCAGTCCAACTCCTGGCACAGGAGACACCCCAAAAACCCCACCCTGTCCTGGAGGACACGGGTTCCCATTCCCTGGGGAGCCTGGGCAGTGCCCAGCACCCTCTGGGGGAAGACCCTTTCCCTGATCTCCAGCCTGACCCTGCCCTGACACAACTTCAGGCCATCTCCATCCCCATCCCCATCCCCATCCCCATTTCCATCCCCATCCCTGTCCACCTCACAATGGGAAAGGATTGGGCTGACTGGGAGATGTGGAGGAGAGGAGGGAGAATGTGCAGTGCTGAATCCTGGACTGGGGCTGTTCCTGAGAGAGGACAGAAGGTACATCACTGCCTTCAGTGCCCTATAAAGCTGGAAAACCCAAGGTAATTAATTGTGTTTTCCATCTGGTTGCAGAGTGATACTTGGAAATTTTGAAATTTTGCAGCAAGGAAGGCGTTGGTTGACAGAAATATTTGGAGTTCAGAAAGACCAGCCCTTGTCTAGGGGAAAGTATAAATATATATAAAACACCCTGGAGGGATTGAAGAAGTGTGTTGATGTGGCACCTGGAACATGGTTTAGTGGTGGGCTTGGCAGTGCTGCGTTAACAGTGGGACTCAATGGTCTTAGAGGACTTTTCCAACCTAAACAACTCTGTAATTCTATGATTCCACCGCTGGAGATGCCCACTACCAGAGGGTTTGGAGGAAAGGCTGTGCGGAAATCTGCCAGGACTGGGAGAAGGCCGTAGATGTCCTGCAATGGCAATTCTTTGTCTGAAAAGCAGTGCCTGGGCAAGTGAGGAGCTGTGGCCAGGGCTCCAGGGTTTGGTGTCCAGCCTGCTGGGACTCTCCCCTTAATGCTCAGGGCTGGCAAAGAGTTGGAAGTATTTTTCTTTCTGAGTATCCCTTAATTAGCTGAAAGGGAAGGCTGTCAGGTGCCCAGCTGGGAAGGAAAAAGATCTTCGTGAGCCTGTGACTAGCTCAACATTTCGCCTCCATTTATTTTGCCTGACTTCTTTGTTTTCCCCTTTGAAAAAAGGGTGTTTTTCTCTTTCCTTTCATTTAACTGCTATTTATTTGCTGGTAAGTGGAAGGAATTCAGCTGGGATCAGCCTGGCTCCTGCCAGCGACTGGAGTTGAAAAGTTTCCGTGGGGGAGATGTAAGAGCAGAGCAGGGGGGTTGTTTTCCACCCGCCGCCGGTCCTCGCTCTGCGGGTCCCTGGGTCACGGCCAGCCAGGTTACACGGGTTTAATTCTCCTTTTTTTTACTGGGATGTCGACAAGTGCCCATGGGAGTTGCAGGGGGAGGAGCGTGGAGCTGGGCCGTGGGGTTTCGTCTTCTCCTCGCTGTTAATGGGAAACAGAAGATGGCTCGGGAGAAATTTGGCAAAGAGGGAAACTTTTCTGTCTCTTCCAGCTTGGAAAAAAGCATCTTTTCTCACCCCTGTCTCACCGCAGAGGGAGGAGGGCTCCCAAACACAGCCCAGGAGGGGTTGGTGGGAGAGGGGCAGAGGAGGCACTGAGTGCCCAGTGATTTCACAAGGATGGAGCAGCCTTGGACCACCAGCTTTGTACTGAGAGGGGAGCCCAACCTGCCTCCCATGGGGGGCCAGGAGCCATCCCATCTTCTCCCTGAGGCATCAAGGGGTTGGGATGCCCCAGCTGCTCTCACCCCGAAGCAACAATGGGGATTTTTGGGATCCTGTGTGTTGGGTACGACACCACCATGTAGGTGGAGATGCATCAGTGATCCCTGCTGGGCACTGGCTCCCGTAGGGATGCACATGGATTCTGTGCCCAGCTGGGAGATGAATCCCTGACCTTGGTGTGAGGAGCTCTGGTGGCTTTATCCCTCATCCCAACCTGTGAGCCGGCACTGCTTTGCCATCTGCTCCAAGATGCCTTGGCCGGGAGCCACAGCTCCATGTCCCAATGGATCACAGGGCTGGCCAGGCTGCTCCATCCAGGAAAAGCCATGGCTCCATGTCCCAATGGATCACAGGGCTGGCCACGCTGCTCTGGCCAGGAGCCACGGCTCCATGTCCCAATGGATCACAGGGCTGGCCAGCCTGCTCCATCTGGGAAAAGCCACGGCTCCATGTCCCAGGGATCATAGGGCTGGCCAGGCTGCTCTGGCCAGTAAAAGCCATGGCAGCCACGCACATGGGGTGGCTGGAAGGGCTGAGGTGCTCCCAGAGTCACCTACCTGCCATTTAGGACTGCCAGGTGTCCTCCCAAAAGTGGGGATCCAGCCTTCACCTGGATCACAGCCTGGAAACGGTGGCTGACCCTGGCTGATCACAGATCCCAGCACTGCTGGCCCAGTCCTGCTGCTGGTGTCCTGGCAGGTGCCTTCTCCCTTCCATCCCTCTCTTCCCCCTTCTATCCTTCCCCATCCCCTTCCATCCCTTCTTCCCTGTTTGCAAAAAGGAGACGAAGCACTGGGGCGAATTCCCAAGGCTCCACCACCCCAGGCCCCCAGCTGCACTGTCCTCCCAGTTGTCTGTGGCTACAGGAACTGGCTGCCAGTTCTGCCACTTCCGTAAGGAGGCCGTGGTGGGTTCGGAGGAGATGACCCCTTCTGGGGCTGGGGAAGCAGAAGGGGATCACACCACGCTGTTGGGGGTGGAGGTGGCCTGTGCCAAGCTGCGAGTGCTGAGCTGTTCCCAGGCTCAGTGACCTTGTGCCAGTGACTGGAAGAGGTTAATCATAGTCAAAGCCCAGTGAAGTTTGGCCGGGTCATGGCTTTTCCAAAGGCTGAGAGCTTTGGACATCTGGGGCCACGGCTGACCCACAGAGTCCCACCAGAGTTAATCATTGCCATCACCCTTGGGACCTGCCTGGCTTCAGCAGTGGGAATTTTTTCCCCAGAAACATAGGGTGAGGGGCCTGGAGAAAGCTCCAACCCCCCAAGCATGTGTTTGGCAGGTTCCCTCACCCTGACCCTAAACCAAACTCTAACCCTGATCCAGACCCCAACCCTAATCCAAACCCTGATATTTCCCCTGTCTCTGATCCCAAACCTTTGCTGTCCCTTTCATTTTATAAGGTGGGTATTGTGTTTATTGCCCAGCTGGAAGTGGGACAACCTGGAGCAGCCGCTGGCAGCCACTCAGGACCCTCCGGCCTCACTGTCCTCTGCACCTGGAGCTGGACAGAGGGGGAAGGATCTGGTCTGCTTTGGTCACCCTGTCCCAGCTGGGATGTCCTGGGGGCTGCTGGTCCAGCCTCGAGCTGCTGTGTTAGGAGATGTGGCTGCTGCTTCTGGGAGAGTATAAATCCCAAATCACTCCACATTAAGCCCAGAAATCCTAAACTTGGGTTCTGGCCCCCACTGTTGAGAGCAGGTTCTCCAAAATGGAGCTGGGGGCTGTTGGAAGGTTCCCCGCGGTGCTTTTCCCATTCTCCCACTCCAGAGCTCCCACCCTTGGCTTGTATTGCAGGGGGACATTGAGGAGCATCACAGCTGAAGAGAAAAATATGTGTTAAAGAAAGGGAAAGATGGAAAAAAATCGGGAGGTCTGGTCTTGGCACCGTGTGTTTGGGAGAGAGCCGGGCTCCAGGGGCAGCCGGACCCTGGGCCGGTGCCGCGCTCGCCGCTGGTGTCCTGATGCTGGAAGGAGGTTTTTATACATATATAAAAAAATACTTTCTTCTCCCTGTGGGTGTGTTTTGAAAAGGGGCTTGGGAACAATGAGGATTAACAAGCAGATAGAGAATTAAATGCAGGGTTTGAGTCTTCAAATGTGTGCGCATTTCAGAGCGCGTGTTTGTGCCAAGATAAACTCCGTCAGGAATAAACATCGTTTTACATGAAAGGCTAATTACAGATTGGTGCTCCGCGGGTGGGAGGAGGGAATTTTCACCAATTAAAATGGAACTTTTCTGTTTTTTGTAAAATTGCTGGATGAAAACGCAGCCAGGGGCTGGCGAGGTGTTTGACAGAGCAGTTGAGGGGGGAGATGCTCATCCCCAGGATTTGTTTTTCCCCCCCCCAAATGTTGAAGAGTCTCTGCCAGTTCATTTGGGCAGGAGCTGCGGGAGGGCACTGGTTTTGCCCAACAGCAGCTGAACGCCAAGACAGCCCCGGGCTCTCACCCAGGGAGATGGGACATGGCAAACATGGTCCAGTCCAACATCCCTTGGACTCGTACAACACCAGGAGAGCTTGGAGTAACAAGATCCTCGGCCTCCTTGGGCGTGTAGGTCATGGAAAGATGTCTGGATGGGACACAGCCCATGTTGAGGAGCTGTTGCGACTGCAGCTCCTGTTTGTTGGGTAACTTTAGTGTGTGGTAGGTGAATCATCCCTCAAAAATTGCAAGCCAGAGGCGACGTGGAGAAGAAAAGTCTTCCTGGCCTGTGGAGTGGAGTGCTGGGAAGAAAACTCCAGCCTGGGCACATGGTGGGTTTCAGCTGCAGAGCACATGCTGCCTTGTTGCTTTTGGATGGATTTCACAAGAATTTGTATTTCTGGACCGGCTCTGGAGCCTCCAAGGCTGAGGCTGTGGATGGGGAGGGCGTGATGCAGCCCAGAAACCAACTCTAACGCCATTTTGCTGTAGCCAGGGTCGAGTTTTATGGGTTTGGAATGAAATGGATGCAAAATGTGGCTGGGGCTGAGTTTCTCTGGGATGTTGAGCGCAGGAACCCCAGGCAAACACTCCGTGCCTGCTGCTTGCCAAGCAAAACCACAGATTTGTCTCCATCTCTACTTAGTGTGGCCACAGGGCAGCCCATTTTGGGACTTTTCTCTCACATAAGCTGAGATCTGTCACTTAGTGGTCACAGGAGGTGGTCTGGGCATCGTCTCTTAAAAGTCCCTTGCATCCTTGAGAGCGAGGGGAGGCAGAGACACAATCAGGAGAGATGTGGTGGGGTTTTAAAAGCAAAGTATATTCCCAGCCTGCTCTGCTCCACTGCTCTGTGCTCCTGAACCAGTTCCAAATTGGTATTTTAAAACTCCCCTATGGCAAAGACTGCATTGACACTTGCTGGGTCTGATCCCTGGGAAGCTGTTGTTATCCATGGCCGTGGGATCATGGCACAACAACAGGAGGGTCCACTTCTACAACATCCACGTATTTCCTTACCCTGTCCTGATACCACCATGAACAGGGCACTGAAAGGGTCTTTAGCCAGACCTGGCCTTGAATAATTCCTCTGAATAATTCCATTTATTCCAATTTTCAGGCTGTNGAACAGGGCACTGAAAGGGTCTTTAGCCAGACCTGGCCTTGAATAATTCCTCTGAATAATTCCATTTATTCCAATTTTCAGGCTGTTGTGGAATTGTTTTCAGAAGAGTGGAGTGTGGGGGGGGAGAAGTCAGCCAAACCTGATAAAGGAGGACTTTGTTCTGAAGCTTTAGGGTATGGTACCAAGCAGGGCTTGCTATACAATTAATGAGTTTAACTGGCTTTGAGCTGCACATGATGCACAGTGGCTGCCACCACAATGCCCCACCACCACCTCCTTCTGACCAGAGGAGCCTGGCTGCTTCAGTTTGGGGCTCCCCAGCCTTGGTTTGGGCTCCTCAGCTTTGGCTTCGGGCTCTGCAGCTTCAGTTTGGGGCTTCTCATCATCGTTTTGAGGCTCCTCAGCACCAGTTGGTTTGGTGCTCCTCAGCTTCATTTTGCAGCTCCTCTGCCATAGTTTGGGGTTCCCCAGGTTCAATTTGGTGCTCCCTGTGTTCAGTTTGGTGTTCTCCAGGTTCGATTTGGTGCTTCCCATCTTTGGTGTGTGGCTCTCCATTTGGTGGTCTCCAGGTTCACTTTGGCGTTCCTCAGGTTTTGTTTGGGGTTCCCCAGCTTCAGTTTGGGGCTCCTCATCTTCGGTTTGGGGCTCCACAGCTTTGGTTCGGGGCTTCTCAGCATCAGTTTGGAGCTCCACAGCTCAATTTTGGGCNCAGTTGGTTTGGTGCTCCTCAGCTTCATTTTGCAGCTCCTCTGCCATAGTTTGGGGTTCCCCAGGTTCAATTTGGTGCTCCCTGTGTTCAGTTTGGTGTTCTCCAGGTTCGATTTGGTGCTCCCCAACTTCGATTTGGTGCTTCCCAGATTCAATTTGGTGCTCCCCATCTTTGGTGTGTGGCTCTCCATTTGGTGGTCTCCAGGTTCACTTTGGCGTTCCTCAGGTTTTCCCTCTCTTTCCCCAGCTTCAGTTTGGGGCTCCTCATCTTCGGTTTGGGGCTCCACAGCTTTGGTTCGGGGCTTCTCAGCATCAGTTTGGAGCTCCACAGCTCAATTTTGGGCCATTTTGGTGCTCCTCAGCTTCAATTTGGTGCTCCCCAGGTTCAGTTTGGTGCTCCTCAGGTTCAATTTGGTGTTCCCCAGGTTTTGTTTGGTGCTCTCCAGGTTTTGTTTGGTGTTCCCCAGGTTTTGTTTGGTGCTCCCCAGGTTTTGTTTGGTGCTCCCCAAGTTTTGTTTGGTGCTCCCCAGGTTTGATTTTGTGCTTCCCAGCTTCAATTTGGTGCTCCCCAGGCTCAGTTTGGTGCTCCCCATCTTCAATTTGGTGCTCCCCACCTTCAATTTTGTGCTTCCCAACTTCGATTTGGTGTTCTCCACCTTCAGTTTGGTGCTCCCCAGCTTCAATTTGGGGTTCCCCAGCTTCGGTTTCAAACTCCTCAGCTCTGTTTTGTGGCTCTCCAGCTCAGTTTCCCATCCTGCCATGCATCGTGGTGGCCTCCTCAGCTGGGACTTTTGCATCTGCCTTTATTTAAGCCTTGACCGTCCGTCCCCAGGCCCGGCTCGGCCCGCGGGGGGTGCCGAGCACATGGGGCTGAGCCGCTGGGAGCAGTTCAGGCTTCACTTGGAGAGCACAGGGGGATGACGCAAATGGCTCTTCAAGGGCACGAGATGAAACAGCTGCTTGGTTCTCACTCCAGATGTGCCGCGGGACCTCATCCATCCCAGGCACAGCCGCCTGCTCCCCCACAGCCTCCCCCTGGGAAAGGCCACGAGGTTGCCTGGGCTCCCAAGCCCCCCCCAAATGCAGCCAGGTAGGAGGGAGGGCTGTGAAGATGCGTGACGAGGTTTGTCACGGCAGCAGAGCTTCTCCATCCCCGGAATGAGGCAAAAAGTGATTTATTCCTTGTAGGAGAGATGCAGGAGGCGCATCACCTTTGGCTGCTTCATCTCTCTGACGAATGCCAGGTGCCTGGGGAAGGTGACCCTGCGCCTCTTGTCCCCATCCCCTCCAGCGGCCGCCCTGTCCCAGCTGCGCGGCGCGAGCGGGAGAAGCCGCGGGAAGCGAGGGAAGACACTTCCTCCAGTGGCGGATCTGAGGTCACCTCCTGGCCCTTGATCCCTCCAGCCCGGGGTATTTGGGTCAGCGGGGAAGCACAGCTGAGAGCGACGTCCCTTCCTCCCCTCTCCCTGGAGATTCAGTTTTAAAGGAACAAATGGGTTTGGCTTCAAGAGCTGCAGTCTGATTTTTTAATGGTGTTTTTTGGAACAATGAGCTAAATACCGGCAGAGTTTGGATCTGTGTCTCAGAATGGTGAGATTTTCTTCCCTTCTCACCTTCCTGCTCCCACCTCGCTCGGCTCTCAGAAACCTTTTTCTGCTTAGGAAAATGCCAGCAATGGGGGAGCTTGTCATCCTGTAGGATGGTCCTGCTGGAAAGAAAGCTGATCTGGTATCCAGGTGGGATCCACCCAGAGTGACCCTGGAGGCTCTGCCCTCCACAAACACACAGGCATGCTGCTCACAGCCCTCAGGGACCCCTCAGCATCACCAGCTACAGGGGGGGCTGACCCCCTGACCCCCCATGCCTGTCCTCCTCTGCCACAGGGTCCCCAGGAGCTTTGTCACCTGCTGGCAGGAGGAGGAGAAGGTGACCAAAGCACTTCTGGTCCCTCCTCCACTGTGGGCACAGCTTGGGGTTGTTGGGCTGGTGGGCAAATGGGCTGGTGGGCAAATGGGCTGGTGGGCAAATGGGTCACCTCCCCAGTTTTCACTCTACCCTGAAGCCAGGGGGAGCGGTGTTGGGAAGGATGGATCATCCTGGCCATGCTATTGCAACAGCTGGAAGTGTCCAAGGCC
>VZTX01021578.1:0-14796 GCA_013400915.1 Pardalotus punctatus | reverse complement strand
ATCCTCTTCCAGGAGAGGCTCCAATCCGCGTGGGCTCGGCCTGGGTTTGTTCCTGCCCATGGAGCGCCCTCGTGGCTGCCGGGGGGGGATTTAATGCCCTTCCCCGACGCCCCTGGGCTCTGGGGCCCCGGCTCCACACGCGAGCCTCCGCACCCGGCACTTGGAAGCCCAGATTGCGTGTGTTTATCCCGGAGCATTCCCAAAGGCAGGGAAATGGGAGCTGGGACAGAGCCCTGCAGAGGGGGCAGCCCGCGGCGAGGGGAGTTTTCCCTGGGGATGGGAGGAGGAACGTGGAGAGCGAGTTTGGGGCAGTCCTGGGATTTTTTGGAATTTTTTTTTTTTTTTTTTTACTAGAAAGCAGCTGAGTTCTGCGCCGGCTCCTTGGAATGACGGGCGCCTGGATCTGGCTGCTTTGGCCATTTCCAGGGTGGGAATGTTGGCTTTCCGGCCGGGAAGGGCTGTCCTGCCCTGCGGGGGCATCCCCTGCTCCCTGGGGCAGGGCCGGCTCCTCCATCCCCTTGCGGAGCTCTTGGGCTTTTCGGGGAGAAGCGGGTCAGCATCACTCCGAAACGTTGTTGGGCGAATGAAGGGAGCTCTGTTCCAGAGGGATTGAAGGAATCCCTCCAGCCATTCCTCAGGAAGCAGATTCCATGCTCCTGGTGCCCGTTGCTGCTTTGCCTTTGTGAACTCTCTGATTGCATGCTTCTAATAACCATAAAATTCCACGAAATAGAATTTTGGAAAACTTAGTTTCCCTCTTTCTCTTGCTTCCTCACCTCTGTCACAAGGGAGTTGATGGCACGTATGACTAAAACCCAGATTTCCTGCTCTTGTGGGCCTGAAACCACAGAAAGTTCATCAGGATTAGCTTTTTTCCTTTATTTTTTTCTTTTTAAGAGCTGGTTCAAGAGCAGGTTACTGAACCCACTGCTGATTCCTGAGATAAAATGTCTTGGCCTGTGCTGTGCAGAGAAGCCAGACTTTATCTTAAAAGGGTTTTTCTAGCAGTTTCTTGCAGCTGAGTTTAAATAGTTACTTGTTCCAAAGGCTGGTGTGGCTCAGGAAGCCCTGTTTGTGCTGGCAGCTGGGGACAGATGTGACAAACAGATGTTTATGGTTGGCTTTGCAGTGAAAAGACAAATGTTTCTGCTCAGTTTTGCAGGGGTTCAGAGATTGAAGTATTTCAATTATGTTAGTTCAGTTTTCCAGCTGGTTTATGCCTGCTTTTTTGGCTGCTGCTGCTGGGCATTCACCTTGGGCCCTCCCATCCAGGAAGGGTTTCCCAGGTGGGGCTGGAAAGCTGCACAGTCAGGTTGGATGGGCTGGGGCCAGCAGAGATGGATTTGGGGCTGAGTTCAACGTCCTGCACGAGCTCAGTCACTCCATCCTGCTGGAATAAACACATCTTCTATCTGTGGCTGAGTCCTAGGAGGCTCATGCCCCAAAAGTTCTTTAATTCCTGGAAATCCCCTCTTTGATCTCTCAGATCAAACTACTCCAATCAATCACCCAAACTTGTTGATTCTCTGCAGCATTTACCCCTTCTGATGCATTCAAGGAGTTTAGAGGCTCATCCCTGAGCTGGAAATCCAGGGATATCTGGTGCTTGTGAAACACGACGTTCTGTGTGTCACCTAGGTGTGGTCCCCAACATCTGGCAGGGTGTCACCCAGCAGGGCACTGCAGCCTGGGAGGCCGGTGTGGCAGTGGGTCAGACCAATTCTAACACTGCAGGACCTCACTGGTGGAAAACCTTCTAAACACCCCCTGGAAAACACAATGGTCTCTCCCCAAAACTGTGTAATCCCCTCTGGTTGTAACCTACCCCTAATCCTACCCTTCCCTACTCCCCGTTGGTTAAGGGGGTTTCTCCCCACCTCCTGTTATCTGGCCCCACATCGTCCCTAGAACTGGGGGCTCTCGGGGCCATCTTGCCCTCTTTCTGCCTTGGACCCCTTCAGAAATAAACGTCTGGAACTTCCAGGAGAGAGGANAGCATTAGGCCGGCAGCTCTTCCCAGGAGCCTGCCTTGTTTTGGGCTCCCTGTATCCCTGCAAACCCTGACCGGGGGCCTGGGGCTGACCCTGGGCTTGCAGCAGGGGGTCCTGGCCCCGTTAGAAATTCCCAAGCTCGCGGTGTTTCCTGTGAGGAAGCTCCTCCTGCGGAGCGGGGTCACGGCCGGCGTTCCGAAGGGACCCAGAGCCCCCAGTGGCACAGCCTGGCTGCTCCCAGGGCTGGCACCAGGTGGGGTGGGAGCAGAGGTGTCACCGACACAGCGGCCCTGCTCTGGTTTGATCCAGCGCACCCAACAGACACCAAAATCCAGTTATTTTGGTGTGCCCAGGTCTAGACAACCCAAAATACGTACACAAGTGGGACAGGGCTGCAAAGCCAAGCCAGCCTTTCCCCTCGCAGGCACTTAGGTCATGTTTCAAAACAATGACTAAGTGCTCTATTTTAACAGATCCCTCGTGCCAGTCCAAAATACCCAAATGCAGGTACCTGATACAGCCACCACCACAAAGCTGCGTTTTCCTCACATCAGGGGGTTTCTGCCACCGCTGGCTCCCCAGCTCGTTTTGGAGCAGTCAGTGTGTGATGCCAGAGTTTTAATGCAACTTCCACGTTTCCAAGAGCTCTTTTATTTAGCAGCAGGAATCTGATCAGCTCTCGGGTGGGATTTACTCAGAGCTGTCTGTTGGCAAAGCATGAGATGCACGTGGATGGGAGACATTCCTGGGGCAACAGCTCCCTGACAGGAGGGGGCAGCCAGGTGGGGGTCAGGCTCTGCTCCCAGAGAACAGGGACAGGATGAGGGGAAATGGCCTCAAGTTGTGCCAGGGGAGTTTTGGGTTGGATATTTGGGAAAATTTCTTCATGGAAAAGGTTGTCCGGCCCTGGTGCAGGCTGTCCAGGGCAGTGGTGGAGGGAGTTTTGCAAAGCTAGAAAGGGAGCAAACACCCCAAAAGAGAATTGTATTGAGCTGTGTCTTTGTTGTGCTATGGTAATGAATTTTGGCTCCGGAAAGTGGGGCTGTCACTACTTCAAACCCCACGGAATTCCTGGTGTCTGCTCCATTCCCGGGAAACATCTTGTTTGAGGTCACGCTTCTGGGCTGTGTGTGATGTGTTCACTTGGGATGCACCAGTGGGAGATAAAACATGATCCATAAAATGAGTCCTGCTGCAGCCTTGTCTCCACTACCCCACTGTAAATGATGGCGTGTGTGTTACAGGGGAATGGGATCCCCAGGAATGCTCTCTGCTCTCGTTTGTGAGGAGCGAAGCTGAGCATGATTTACAGCCACGCCAGCATTCCCAGGAGCCCCAGCCTGCTCTGCCTTCCCTGGATCTGGCTGTCCTGGGATGCCACCAGGCTTGAGCAGGCCGGGAGCTGTGACAGCCTCGGGCCCAGCATGAGGACAAAGCTTGGACCCCCCGTCCTGGGGCAGGGTTGGGACCCCCGGGACAAACCAGACCTGGGGGGCTGGAGCGTGGCCAGGGAGGGGAACGGAGCTGGGAAGGGGCTGGAGGGTCTGGTGGGGCTCAGGGGGGACCTTGTGGCTCTGCACAGCTCCTGACAGGAGGGGACAGCCGGGGGGGTCGGGCTCTGCTCCAGGGAACAGGGACAGGAGGAGAGGGAACGGCTCAGGCTGGGCCAGGGGGGTTCAGGGTGGATTTTAGGGAAAATTCCTTCCTGGAAAGGCTGTGCAGCCTCTACTGAGTGCCCAGCCCTGGAGGGATTTCAATCCCTGTGGATGTGGCACTTGGGAGCCCTGGGAACAGTTTGATTCGTTGGGCCTAAAAGAGCTTTTCCAACCTGAAAAATTCCATGATTCCCACAGCTGGACCAGCTGCAGCATCCATCTGGCTGTGCTTCTTACTGGGAATTTTGACTGGGATGTTCCCTGCAGGTCACCACAAGTGCTCCAGGCCAGGGCTGAGCTGGGACACAGCTGTGTCCCCTCCCGACAGCTGGAAGTTGTGTGTATGGAATCTGACTGGATTTATGGGGGTCTGATGCCTCTTGGTCGTTTTAAAATCTTGATTACAGATTATCTTCCTCTGTGGGAAGCTGTTGGTGTCCCTTTCTAGTTGCCTTTGCATTCTGGGATTTTTATATGTATAAAGTATTTCCAAAAGGAAAAAACTCCCAGATCTCCGTGCAGCAACATCCCAGCTTCAAAAAGTTTTCAAAAGGGAATTTTCAATGACTTATTGTATATGAGTTACTTTAAAGGTCCCTTTCCAACTCAAACTTCCGTGATTCCAAGGATGCCTTATCCCAAATCACAGACTTTCTTGGTTCAGACAAGCCCAGGGAATGCAGGAGAATTCTCTGTGCTCCAGGCAAATCCAGGAGCAGGTTCAAACACAGGGAAATGTTTGAAGTCCAGTGCCCACCCATACACTTTAGAAATTTAAGTGATTGGAAAAGTGGAGGGATTTATTTAGCACATGAGTCCTCTGGGCTGAGAGGGATGGATTTAAGGAGGTGCAGGTTCACTGCTTCCTTCCCTGGCTTAGGCTGGAAAAAACAGAATTGTTGTGACTGGAGGAGCTCAAACTTCCTTGTGTGTCTGGCCCAGAGAGATAATGAGTCATGTGTGGCCATGGCTGAGCAGCTCTCCACAATCCCAGCTCATTATCTAAATGTCTGATTTGGCTCCTGAGCCCCGAGTTTCCAGAATTTCATTTTCTTTCCTGGGATTTCATTACCTTCCTCAGGCCGAGCTGATCTTTTGACAGGGGAGGCGCTCGGATTTTTCCAAGGTACGGATAGGAAAGAGTGTTTCAGGCTGGGGACAAAGAACATTTTTGTGTGCCTGACTTGCTTTCATCCAGGGCCTCTCCAGGAGCTGGTCGGTGCTCCGTGGCCATGAATGCCAATGGATCCTCTGTATAGACACATTCCTGCAGTGCTGCCGCCTTGGCAGGGCCGCTGGGAGCCCAGAGGAAAGCAGACACCAAAGGTCATGTCTGTTTAGTTTAGGTCTGCTCAATTCTTCTTTTGAAGAGCTGTAACTGTAGCTGAACGGGCAAAAGTGCCAGAAATGGAGAGTTCCCAGGCAGGAATGTCAGTGCTGGGGCCGAGCAGAATCCTCCGGGCTGCTGGGTTTTCTCTTTTCACAGCTGCATCACTTCCAAACTCCCATAACGTGGGAGAGCTCAGGGGGCAGGTTCAGTCCTGCTGCTCCCCTGTTCTGTGGATTTAAACATGACCTGAGCCCTTCCCGAGCAGGGGTGCTGCTGCCTCCCTGCCCTTTGTGAGGGAAATCCATTGCTCAGGAAGTCTTTTCCTTGGTAAATAACATTTATGGCCTTTGAAGTCGGGCTATAACTCCCTGCTAGCCTGGGAAAGCCTTTGAAGGGCTCAAGGTGTCCAGTGGGGAAGGGCCTGGAGCTGCCTATTCACATGGAGATGAAATTCCTCACATATCTGAGCACGGGCAGTTTCCAAGGTATCTTATCTGGGAGTGTGTGACCTGGGGAGTGTCAGGATCGGGGGAAAAGCTGCTGGAAAACAACAGCTCTTCCTGCTCTTTCGGGTCTGTGTTTGCAGGAATTCCATACCTTGGCTGGGCGTTGCAGGAAATTCATCTCATCCCACTGGAAAACTGACTTGGAAGAAGATCAGGCTTTCTGTGGCAGTTAGTGAAGCTGTTTTACCTCTTTTTTTTCTTCTTTTAAATAAAATATTAGTGAATATCTGTTTCTGCATTTAGAGAGCTCTACTCGTGCTCTTTTCATTAGCATTCGGTGCTGCTGTTGAATATGGATGTGAATTATGGAGATCATTCATTCACTTCTCCCAGCAAGTTGTGCCTCATAAGATTTCCCTGCTTTGTGACTTGCCTGAGGCTGAGGGAATAATTCCTTATCTCTGTTCCCCAGGAGCCCTCTGGCTGCTTATCAGGGAGCTGGGAATCCCCTGCCCCTCAGTTCTGAGAGCTCCTGCAGTTCCTTGGGAACCGATTTATTGGGGAAAAACCTCCAGTTTGTGCTGCTCTGAAAAAGCTTTTCTTGTAGCAAAGCTGCAAAAGTAGCACTGGAGAACAAACCTTGGGGAAAAACACAATCCCTGGGATATGAGAGTGCACAGGGATATGTGACTGGCTGGTTGTAGAGCCACAGAATCCCAGGATGGTTTGGGTTGGGAGGGACCTTAAATCCCATTTTATTCAACCCCTGCCATGGCAGGGACACCTTCCCCTATCCCAGGCTGCTCCAAACCCCATCCAACCTCACCTGGGACACTGCCAGGGATCCAGGGACAGTCACAAAATTTCTGTTCTCATCCAGCAAACTTGGGTTTGATGGTTTGGACAGGTTCACTTTTATGGTCTAAACAAAAGACAGAAAGTGTAGCATTGAAAAAAAATCTTGGGGACGACAGAAATCAGGGTGTTCAGCTGCAATGGGATGCCTGGAAAGTCCCACTGTAAATCAGGATGGAATTGGTGCCCTGGGGCTTTAAAGGATTTTGGTCTGCATAAAGCTTGAAGTCAAATGTAAGAAAGAAAAACCTTTCCAGGTTTTTCACTCACCCAGGAGCCCCAGCAAGGAATCCTGGCTGCAGGGACTCCAAGGGGAGTGGGCTTCTGGTAGGCAGTGGAGTTCTTTAAATATACAATTATTCTGCATATAAAAGCTGCTGCGATGTTCCAAAAAGCTTTGTGAAATAAGAACTATTAAAAGACTGCACCACTCAAATGTTTTAAACTGGTGGCAGCGTGGTCAGGAAAGAGCGAGGCAGAAAAGCAAAACTCACGCTGCAGTAAATCCATATTTATAATTCTGAGTGTATATATGCTGCTCTTCGGGTTCTGGCTGTTCCAGTTGGAAAAGCTGGGTCTGTCCGTGATAAATTAGCTTGTTTATTCCTACCCTGCAGTCGCTTAGGGTAATGAAGCAGAAGCCCTTTGTGTGTGCTCGCTGGGAAGTGCTGGCTGCCTCAGAAGGGGGTAATTGAGTAGAAAAGCAGAATGCTCCCGCTGCCGGGAGAAGTTAAATCCCCCCGAGGTCAGGGGGATTCAGGCTTTAATCAATGTGGACACAATGCAATTGAGAGTTTCCAAAGGGCTTGTTTATGGTGCTGGAGCAAGGGTCGGTGGTTAACGGCGGTGCTGGAGGTGCTGGGATGAGAAGGTGCAGGAGATGTTTCCCAGAGGTGGGGACTCAGAGGGGGTGGAAATCCTGGAACTTGTGTGCAGGAGGAAGGAGGAATTTGGGGCTTCATCACAGGAGCTTTTTGAAGGTCTTAACTTATTGAAATTAAAATACCGAGTCATGGTGGCTCTTACCCAAATCTAGGTGTACATAATATCCCAGAAGAAAAATGTTAAAAATTGAGCTCACTTATCTCAGTAATTTATAATTTTTTAACCTAAAGATTTAAGTCTAAGACCAGAGAAGCCGTATATTCTATTTTCTTTGGGGACTAGCTCCTAAGTGAAGCCCCTTGGATGTTGTTTTCTGCTGCCCTGGTGGGATCAGGCCCGGAGCACCCTGCCCTGAATGGAAAGGATGAAATTCCGTGCAGGAATTGTTTCTGGCAGTCCCTGGGAAGCCCTTTCTGGGCAGTGGTGGCCACACTGGGGAAGGTGCGTGGCTCTGAGTGTTTGCCAGCTAAAACCATCCCAGGGAGCAGCAGGATCTGCTCTGCCCCTGGGATTTGGGATACCCTGGGGATTTCTGCAGCGAGATGAGCACCTCCAGAGGCCCCGCTGGAGGAGATGCAGAGGTGGAAGTTTAGGGGAAATTTAAGTACAATATTGGGAAGGAATTCCTCCCAGGGAGGGTGGGCAGGCCCTGGATCCCTGGCAGTGCCCAAGGCCGGGCTTGGACAGTGGGAGGTGTCCCTGCCACGGCAGGGGCTGTGATGAGATGAACTTTAAAGTCCTTTTCAACCAAACCCGTGTGTGATCCCCTGGCAGTGCTGGCAGCTCCAGCATCTCCTGCCCATGGCTTTGGGCATCTGGCACTGCTGGTGTCACCCCCATGGGCTGCTGCCAGCCCAGGACTCCTTGCTGGGGCTCCTGGGTGAGCTGGCTCTCAGAGAGCTGCTCTCCTGACTGGCTTCTGCCAGCCCTTCCTGCTGGAAGCGCCGCTCCTTGTAGTTGCAGTGTTTTAGGATTTTCTTTCTCTCCCATGGAGAATACAGATAAACTGTACTTTCTTAATCTCTGTGTTTTGTGTTAGAGGTGTACAAGCCATAACCAATAGGTCTTTGGGGGTGGATTGTCTTTGGCCAATAGACACTTGTTTATTACTGTGTATAAAAAGAACTTCTTGTAAATAAAACCTTCTTCTTGTCCTTCTTGAAGCCTGTCTGCCTGACCTCTCTACCTGCTTCCACAAATCCCACAAATAACAGAAAAGCAAACCATAGCTCCTCCCTTACTCCAAGTGGCACCTGCATTCCTGCAGCCCTCATGGCAGCGAGCAGCCTGCAGCACGAGGCTGCTCCCCTGTGCTGTGCACACAGAGCTGTTTGATTATTTACAGGCTGACAGAGATCCCGGAATCCATGGAGCTGGGGACAGCGGGGCTGGGGGCAGCCCTTGGCCCCGCAGCACAGCCCAAATCCCTCGGAGCGAGCTTTGTTTTGCATAGCACTTTGTAATGCTGTTGGCTGACTTGGCTGCAGCTCCACAAAGCTTTTTTTTCCACTTGGTTCAACACTCACTTGGATTTAATGGGCCAGGAGCCAAATCAGTAATGGAAGCCAAGTGCCGGCGTTTGTTTGGTGCGCGATTCCCGACGAGGAATATGTATAGTAATTGTCTCATGCTTCTCAAAGCTGGAACTTTGGCAGAGGGGAGGCTGCAGGGAGCGTGCCAAGTGTTTAAAATCATAATCAGGCAGTGATGAAAACATGTATTTATGGCTATAATGAGTTGCATCAAAGCAAGAAACATTCGGCTTCTCTGTAGAGGGAACGATGTCTCTTAATTCAGAAATGCCTTCGAAATCACCCAGAATCTATCAGAGTTAAAGAGCTCAGCTGAAATGCCTGGCTTGTTTCACAGCAATATTCTGGATATTCCCTTCCAGCTGCAGTTTTAGCCATGGTCTCTGGGCTCTGCATGGAGGCACAGTGGAGGAATGAACATTTACTGGAGTGTTTTATGCACTATGGGCACATTGGGAATGTTCTGTAACCCTGGACTTGCAGCTTCAGTGTTGTTTGTGGAAGGTTTTGTTGTATTCTACTTTGCTGTATCTTTCTGCGGTATTTAGGGTGGATATTGGGAACAGGTTCTTCCCCCAGAGGGTGCTGGGCACTCCCCAAGGAATGGGCACGGCCCCAGGAGCATTTGGACAGCTCTGCCAGGGGTGCCCAGGGTGGGATTGTTAGGGGGTCTGTGCAGGGCCTGGAGCTGAATCAATGATCCTTGTGCAGCCCTTCCCACTCAGGATATTCCCTCTTCTGATAGCAAGAACTTGTTTGGTTTTGGGGTTGCTTTAATGTCTGAGTTTTGTGAGATTCCTGGGTGCAGGGAGGGCTCGGGGTGCAGCAGTGCACCATATCCACATGAATAAAGCCGGGAGTGCTCACGGAATCCTTTCAGCTGGAAAAGCCCTCTAAGGTCAGCGAGTCCAACCATTAACCTGCTCATTCCAATCCCGTGGAGCCCACCCTTATCCCGGCATCCCCGCGCCTTTGGAGCTGCAAGAAACTCAGTGCTGTGAACAAATGGAAAAAATGCAGTTTATAAACATTTGGCTTTTGAGTAACTTCCTCCCGCCCGGCGTTGAGTCACCTCTGGCCGCCCGTGGGAAGCGGTGTGGATGTCACCCCTGTGCCGAGGTGGCACTCAGGGGAAGGTGCTCCACAGGGCTCCTGGCTGCCGTCCCAAACGGCTCCAGAGCTGCTGTGATGATCCTGCTGTGCCCAAATTACAAGGGAGCCAGGGCTGAATCATCTGGGTGTAGCAGTGCGGGGCTGAGGGCAGCGGGAGGGTGAAGCTCACTCTGGGGTTGTTTTCCTCCTTGGAATATTGGGAATTTGTTGGGTGGTGTTATTGCTGCTGGAGTTTCTTGTCTGTGCCCTGGATTATCTGTCAGAATGAGGATGGTGACAACATGAAAATCACCTTCTGCAGAGTCTCATTTCCCATCCCACTCACTGCCCTGGAGGAAAACCCTCCTGCCCAAGGAGATGTGTGGCCTTGCATGGTGCAAATCCCCCGGGTAAATCCTGGCCTGCCCTGCAGGACCACGAGGTTTGGGATTAGTTTATCCATCCAGGTTTCTCTGGGCACATGCTTTGCGTGTGCATTTGCTTGAGTGAGTGCAGGGGAAGGAAAAGATTTCAGTAAATCAGGATGATTTTGTGAGACTGAGGTACCTGAGACTGAACCAGCAGATCCCAGCTCTTGAATTAATCCTAATTTGATCCCACTACAAAGTCAGTAATACATCTGTGGATGTAATGAACTTAATTACTTGACTGTGAGATCAAAGAGCTGTGAAGGAGCAGCACTGGGTGCATTTGTTTTAAATTGCCTTCAAAGAGTCGAGCGGGGAGCTGTGAGTTTTGGTGGGGAAACCACTGGATCAGATGTCTGACGATGCTACAAATGTGGTTCTCTCGCATTCCCAGCTCCCAGCCCCACGACAGCTGTTCCCTACATGTCAGTGAAGTGCATTGACGTGAGGAAGAACCACCACAAAACCAAGTGGCTGATGCCCTGGGGACCCAACCACTGCAAGAAGCTCAAGGACTTCGACGAGGCCGTGAGCCGGCAGATCGAGGCCAACGACATCGTGTTTGCCGTGCACATCCCACTGCCCAGCAAGGAGATGAGCCCCTGGTTCCAGTTCATGCTCTTCATCATGCAGCTGGACATCGCCTTCAAGATGGACAATGACCTCAGTAAGTGACTGGCAGCAGGGAGGGGCTGCCTGGCTCTCGTTTCACAGAGTGCCTCCCCTAAAGGGGTTTTATCTCGTGCCCTGTGTTGTGTTGGTGCCTACAGCAGGGTGGTGCTGGAGCATGTTCTGAATGTGGGAATTGGTGATCCTGGAATGGTTTGGGTGGGAAAGGACCCCAAAGCCCATCCTGTTCCACCCCAGCCATGGCAGGGACACCTCCCACTGTCCCAGGCTGCTCCAAGCCCCAGTGTCCAGCCTGGCCTTGGGCACTGCCAGGGATCCAGGGGCAGCCCCAGCTGCTCTGGGCACCCTAGGCCAGGGCCTCAAACCCTCCCAGGGAACAATTCCTTCCCAAGAACTAACCTAAATTTCCCCTTGTTCAGTTTGAATCTATTCTATAAATACTAAATAAATACACAAAACCCCCCCCCAACTCAGAAATAATCCTCCAATAAAACCTGCAAAATGATGTTGAGAGCAGCAAGGGCAGGACTGCTCCGGCCCTTCCTGGAAGAGAAGTTGTCCATGTGTTTGCATGTTTTAAAGTGTTTGGGGAAAATCCCTCTCTTAACTGTACCTTAGGGTGAATAAACAATTTCCTTTCCAGACTGGTTGAGCTGGGCTGTGTGGAGCTCCTGCCCTGGCTCCAGCCTGGCTCTTGGGCTGGCTCCACGTTCAGGGATCCATGGGTGGGATCAGTTCGGGGAGTTAGGCTGGGTTAGGAGCTTTTCTAGCCAGCTTTGTGTCCTTGACCCCCTTCCTGCTCAGTGTGGAACTGATTTTCAGCTGTTTATCCCAGAATCCCACACTGGTTTGGGCTGGGAAGGACCTCAGAGCTCCAGTCCCACCCTGTGCCATGAGCAGGGACACTTTCCAGTATCCTGGGTTGCTCCAAGCCCCATCCAACCTTGAGCACTTCCAGAGATGGAGCAGGGATTATTTAATGCATTATCATTAAGATAAGTTAGAAATCAGATTGTAGAAAGCTTTCAAGCGTGTTCTTATCCCTGTAATTACCTCTAAAATACAGAGAGAGCAGCTTTGTGACTTTATTAAGGCCTCACCTTCTTACACTTGGATAGATGATTGCATTAGGGAAACAGCTCTTTATTCCAAGGATTTTCAAACTGAACCACCGTGCTGGAGTCAGGAGCTGGCTGAGCACTCAGAGCAGGCTGCTGGAATGCTAACCCAGCTTCTGGCAGCATTTCTGCTGCAAGAGCAGAGCCTTTGCTTCAGCCTTGTGCCCTTCAGTGACTGAGTCCTGCAGAGGTGGGAATTTTTTTTGAGATCTCGAAGCAGAAAAGCTCATCTTGTGCCACCGCCTGGGTAATAAAAAGGAGGTTTGGGGATTTTCCAACACTCTGTGCCAAGCTGAAGGCAGATGTAAATTAAGTGTAAAATCTCAGGAACTAGTAACACATTTCCTGCTTGCTAGATGGTGTTGTAACAGCTCTTAGAGAAATAAACAGAAGTCTTGTTAAGCTGAATTAATTGCTTGTGTGTGTCTGTCCCCTGCTGTTAAATGAAAGGGCCTCATTGATCAGGTGATTGGGATCAGCTCCCCTAAAGTGGCAGTGGTGAGGATGTGAAATAACCTCATTTCTTCTTTTAAAGCAACCGTTTAAGTTTCTTCTCTCAGGCTCTGAGCTCTCCAAGCCTCCTCCTGCTGCGGCCGATGCCAGCAGGGGCCGGTGCCAAACCAGGGCCACTCCTGGAAGGAGCTGCTGAAGCCTCTGGTCTCTGTCCTAAAAACTGTCCTGGAGCTGCCTTGGATCATCCAGGAGAGCAGCACTGCTGGAGCTGCACAGGCTTTATCCTCCTGAAGAAGCTGCTGCTGGGGCACATCCTGCTCTGCTGGCTCCTCCCAAGGTGCTGTGCAGGGCCCTGGGCTCTGCCAGCTCCCCTCGGCCTTCACCAGGGCCAGAAGGGAATTTCAGCCCTGGGAAGGAGCTCTGGGAGAGCCTGGAAGGAGCTGAGCCTCCTGGAACAGCCCATGGGATCTGCACCCTTCAGAGGAGCAACCGGCCCTAATCACCTTCACCTTGGGAACTCCCTCTGGACTTCCAGTGTTTTTGAAATACCCGTGTTTTTGGAATGCAGATGTTTAGAAGCTGAGCTACTTCCCTGTGTTTATCCTTGCCAGAAAGCTGGGAAAGACTCAGACTGTTCCTCTGAGGAAGAGGCTATTTCTGTGCTGTCCCTGTCCTTTCTTGCTGCTCTGTGCACTCAATTATTAAAACCCCTTCCCAGAACCGGGAAAGGAGGGGGCCAGAGGAAGGAGATGGAGTTTCTTTGTGGCTGGAAAGCAACTGTGCACAGTCAGAGGGCTGAGTGCTGCAGCCTCCTCATCTAATTCATCCAGCCTCGGGCTTTTTGGTAGGTTTTGTAATTTTAGGGAGCTGGTGAAGCATGGAAGTGTAATGGAAATAATTCCAGCACTTCTGCTTGCCTGCCATAGGCTTCTCCCCGGCCAGCTGTGTTAGTGTGCAGCTGGCACAGAGCCCCCTCCTGAAACAGCTCCACTATTTTTAGGCCATTGTAATATGAGTGGAGATATCCTGGGCAAGTATTGTACTATAAAGTGATTCATGGAAAAGATCCTGGGCAGTAAAATGCCAGTGGGAGAAATTCCAGTGGTGGTGCTTGGAGCACGAGCAGGGAGTCCCTGGTGGGCGGACACAGCTCTGACCTGCTTGGGAACGTCCAGCCCTGCAAAGGGGGAGTTCTGGAGAGAGCTCAGGGCTGCGAAGTCTCCAGGATCGTGTCTTGTCCTTGTTGGGGTTGGAAGGGATCTTAAAACTCATCCTGTTCCACCCCTGCCATGGCAGGGACACCTCCCACTGTCCCAGGGTGATCCAAGCCCCAATGTCCAGCCTGGCCTTGGGCACTGCCAGGGATCCAGGGGCAGCCCCAGCTGCTCTGGGCACCCTGGGCCAGGGCCTGCCCACCCTCCCAGGGAAGGATTTGTCCCTAATCTCCGATCTGACCCTGCTGCCTCTCAGTTTAAAGCTGTTAATGTGCAGAAACAGGGCACCCTCCGCTCTCAAAAAATTCTCTATTCACCGTCTGATTAATGTGGATAAGGCACGAATCTTAAATTCTGTCACTGTCCTCATTTGTTCCTCAGGGACAATGGGAGTTGCTGATGGAAAGCTGGCACAGGATTATCATGGAATCATTTTGGTTGGAAAAGACCTTTAAGATTGAGTCCAACCACTAACACAGCTCTGCCATCACTCTTCTGTGCTGAAATATATGGATATGCGGATATATCTATATTTTATGTTGACAGCCTTGAAGGGTCTTTGCACAAAACTCTTTTCCAAGGGGAGGTGTCACCCCAGTGCAGAGACTGATGGAATTCCGGAGGGAGCCTCTAATCCATTGGCCTGGAAAGGCACGCAGCCGTTCATCTTCTGCCTTCTGGTTTTCATACTCAATGGCAGCTGCAACATTTGGACTGCAAAGATGAAATACTGAAAGCTGTTTTTCTTGGATTTAATCCCAAGCATTCCAGTTGGTTTTATGGCTTCTGAAACGGAGTTCATAGTTCTTTTTAGCCGGGCCAAGTTCAACCTTATGTTCCCATTTATCTGTTTTGCTGGTCTCCTAAACAGCGGATCTGAGATGGCAAATTCATGTTTCATGGAAACCCAACTCCTGGCAGCTCTGGAGAGGAAATGGATATGGATCCGGATGGTATGGATCACGTGCACCCAAAAATGCTCAGAAAAATCCTGATGTGTCCACATCAGATGCTCAACCCGGCCACCTCCGAAGGACGTATAAATAGAACTCCAAACCACAGATCCCATCCACACCCCTTCCCATCCGGTGGGATGAGTGTGCCACCACCACATATTCCCAACAAAAACACAGCTTTAGAGATGGGTTCTGGAGCCATCTCCCAACA
>VZTX01021576.1:0-13344 GCA_013400915.1 Pardalotus punctatus | reverse complement strand
GCAGATGTGTGTGGTGCCATTGCAGCAGATGTGTGTGTGCCATTGCAGATTTGTGTGGTGCCATTGCAGATTTGTGTGGTGCCATTGCAGATGTGTGTGGTGCCATTGCAGATGTGTGTGGTATCATTGCAGCAGATTTGTGTGGTGCCATTGCAGCAGATGTGTGTGGTATCATTGCAGCAGATGTGTGTGGTGCCATTGCAGCAGATTTTTGTGGTGCCATTGCAGCCCACAGCTGACAGAGGTGAGCTCCAACAAGGGGGGCCAGAGAAAAGCGATGGTCTGACCAACAGCAGCCTTTCCCCCAGGAAATCTGTAGCTCTAATTTTTCAAGGTATTTCTGAAATTCAGATATTTCTGGAGCCACAGGTTCCTCCTTCTATAAGAACAGCTCCTCTGAGCATCCTGAGGAGATACATTTGGTTTGAGAAGAACATTTGTTGAAGACATTTCCACAGAGCAAGCTACATGTTTCTTTGCTTTGACAGCATCACAGAATTGTTGAGGCTGGAAAACCCTCTAAGACCATTGTGACCAACCATTAGCCCAACACTGCCAAGGCCACGACTGCCCCATGACCCCAAGGGTCACATCCACAAAGCTTTTAAATCTCTCCAGGAATGGGGACTTGACCACTGCCCTGGCCAGCTGTGGCAGGACTGGAAAGCCCTTTCTGTGAACAGATTTTTCTTTATATCCTACCTAAACCTCTCCCGGCACAGCTTGAGGCCATTTCCTCTCATCCTGATGAGACAAATACTACTAGAAATCATCCTTGAATATTCATATTACAACCTTTGAGGTTGCAGTGAATTTCAAATGGTGCCTCAAAGCCATGGTTATGACCAAGCTCCTGCTAAACGGGGTCTCTGATCCTGTAGTTCTGTACCACCATGGAAAATATCAAGCTCCACTGTGTCATGAACGAGCAAAAATCATATGCTGCATTCTCTATGCTGTCCATGGCCAACTTAAAAACCCAGGAGACTCCAAAATCCGCTGTGGGTCTGAGCCACATCCCTGTCAGCAGCACAGAGATGAACAGGTCTGTTGGCCTAAAACCCAGAGCCACGGTGAGCCTACAGAAAGTCCCACTCCAGAGTCACTGCAAGGGGAGAAAGATAAGGAAGGTGCAGACGGTCAGAGGGATGGAACACCTGTGAGTAAAGGCTGAGTGAGCTGGAGTTGTTCAGACTGGAATTTTGAGCTTATTCCTGCAAAACCTTTAGATTCAAGGGTTTCATTTGAATTCAGCAGGCAGCATGTCCCATTTGTGCACAAATAATTATTTCTGTATGCTCATAAACCATCAACACCCCATTTTCATTGTAACTTAGTTGGGAGGACATGTCCCAGAGCTCACCTGTAATGACATCTCCCAAAACTGCAGCCTGCAGCTGCTGATGACCAGTGTGGAAAGGGGACACCACCCCATGGGGCTCCCAAGGACCTATGGAGAAGGTTCCAGCCCGGTGCTGGTGGCAGCTTGATGGACCTGCACGTCTGCAGGGCCAGCTCCAACAGCTGCTCAGGCCCCATGAAATCATGGGGAGGTTAGATTGGAAAAGACCATAAATACCATCTAATTCCAACCCCCTGCCATGGGCAGGGACACCTTCCACAATCCCAGATTGCTCCAAGCCCTGTCCAGCCTGGCTTGGAACACTTCCAGGGATGGGGCAACCACAGCTCCTAGGGGTAACCTGTGCCAGGGCCTGCCCACCCTGCCACCCACCAATTCCCAATTCCCAAGATCCCAGCCCAAGCTCCCCTTTCCCACTGGGAAGCCATTCCCTGGCTCCTGGCCCTCCAGCCCTTGGCCCCAGTCCCTCTCCAGCTCTCCTGGAGCCCCTGCAGGCCCTGCCAGGGGCTCCGAGGTCTCCCTGTGTCCTTCCCTTCTCCAGGGAACATTCCCAGCTCTCCCAGCCTGGCTCCAGAGGAGAATCACTCTACATTACTTGGAAGTAACATAAAGATCCTGCTGTAGGAACATTTGCTTTATGTCATCACAACTTGGTGACCTTGGCGGGAACAGGAGAAGACAATGGAGTTACCTTCCAAAATAAGACTTGTCATCAACAAAAAATAAACATAGAAGCCACAAATATTCCATGAAGATGAGCCACAATGTCTCAGAACTAAGTGATTTAAAGCATTTAACTACAATTACACTAACTACCATGTAAGTCAACAAACAAACAATTTTCTCTGATGCTTTCATCATCACTGAAAATTAAGTTTTTAAGCCCCTAGAGCAGTGCACATATTAATGTTAGCTAATTAGTTTTGTAACTGACTTGGCAGGTTATTTTGAAAGAGAGAGGAGGGGAGAATTAATGTTCAAATGCTTCTCAACAGACATTTCTACACTTCAAAACTATAACAAACCAGAAAGCAAAGCTGCTGAGAAGTTGCTTCATGCTGAAATGACAGAAGATATTTAATTCAGGGCTGATTAAGATAAGTAAGTTATTCATCATAATCATGCCCAGTAAGAGGGCATAGAAATCCTGACCTTTAATAAGAGTAAGATAATTTCTTTTTAAAAGACCAGAAGGGTCTAGTCCAGGCAGACTAAAATATACACCCATACCTGGTAATTACACAATAACACAGTGCAGCTTTGACTGACTAGAGCTCTCCTGGAATAATTACACAACACTCCTTCTCTCCCTGATTTTTCCATATAACCAAATTAGAAACCTGCACAGCTGATGCCTGCCGTCAGAAAGAGACCTTCGAGTCTGAAATGAGAACAGCTTCAATATACCCACAGTTGTGGGCTTTTTTTAAACAAGGTTGAACTCTCCTAGAGCTGGACTTGATAGAATCACAGAATCATGGAAGGGTTTGGGTTGGAAGGGACCTAAGGGCGCATTCAGTTCTACCCCCTGCCAGACAGAAGGGTCAATCCAATGGGTTGGTATCCCAAGGATGATACTCGAGCTTCATCTGATTTGACACCCCAGCTTCATCTTTGCTCAAGCTCCCACCAGTTCTCTTCTGGGATAGAAAACCAACTTAATTCCCTAGCACCAACCCCACCAAGGACTCTGTGACAAGAGCCCAGTCGTGTGCCAGCGCCATGCCAGTGACCGCCAGCCTGAGCTGACCGGGTCCTGCGTGGAGAGATGAAAGCTCCAAGTGGTCAGCTGGAACTGGCCATCTGCAAGCTCCCCCCGAGGTGAGCTCCACTGGGCACAGAAGTGACAAGAGCACGGCCAAACAAAAACAGACCATCAATTTGCCCCCTAAGCGGGAATCTCTTGTCAACACTAATATTTTGGGATGTTTTTCCTCTTCAGGGCATCTCTTATTTCTGCTACAATTTCCTTCAGTTGGTGACCAAAGCCACATGGATCACTGCAGAGCACACACAGTGTTTGTATTTCGGAAAAAGCCTTCTGGCACTATGAGCTGGTTCCCATTCATGGATTTTAAATTTAGGGAGAGTGGAAAGTTACGATTATTTGATCTGACCTCCTGCCTAGTGCGAGTCACTGAATTGCACCATGTGATTGACCTAGAAAAGGTCCTTCCAAAAGCACTCTGATTCTGAGAGCCATGTTTCTAAAAGTATAAATCACTGGCATTGCCACTCTCACCATTAAAAAGAGGAGGAAAAACAAAAGAGTTTTGGCTTCTTTATCCCCAGTTGCAGACACTGGGTGTTACAGAGGGGTTTGGTTTGGAAAGGACCTGAAGTTCATCTAGCTCCAATCCTCTGCCATGGGCAGGGACATACTGTTTAAGCTTTTGGCTGATCCTTCAGAAGATCCTCATCCCATCATGAATCTTCAACAATTCCTTTCTGCAGCCACTGACTTGCATCATCAAATCTCAATACGTTCTTCCTTGGAGAAAATGAGGAATTTGTGATGCTTTAAACTCTTGCTTATCTTCCAGATAAGAAATTCCTTATTATCCTTATTTTCCAGGTGAGTTCTCCACCATCTGCAACACCCAAAACACTGCTGAGAGCAGTGTGGACACAGTACTCCTGTAACTGTTACACCTAAGAGTAACACTGTGCTCTTCTTTTACTACTCATACAGGCAGGAAATGGAAACTTCCATACAGTTATCAAAACACCATGGCCACCATCACTTCAGTCTGCTGTCCTGGGAATAGCTATTCTGGGAAGTAAACCTACCTTAACTGCATAAAAAAAAGATACTCAGGCTTCAGTTTCCCACTGTAATGAGAGGAGTGTGCTCACCATGAGACTTCTCAGTCACCTGCTGGCTGTGATTTCTCACTCCTCCAATTCTTGTTTTCTCTACAAACCACCCCAAACCCAAGCACAATATTTTCTTTTTGCTGACAGATACCAAACAGCGCTGTCAATGCTATGGAACAAGAAGGTTTATGTAGCAAATAACAGCTGGGAGCTCGGAGAATACACCAGTAAACCCTCCAAAGCACCTGGGACTGCCCAAATCTAGAGCCATTTGTTGCCAGACCTTTTAATACTTCTTCATAAGTTTGATACCAAATCCTTTGGAGCAGATCCTGGTCCAAAACACCACTGGAGACTCTAAACAATGATGAAGATCCTGATTTACAGTTAGTCTGAAAATATTCCAAATCTAAAGCTTTTTCTTTGACCAAGGATGACCTAAATCACGGTCTAAGAGAGAAGAGATGAATGAAATACTAACAGGTGAGAGCAGGAAGGGGAAGAAAATTCAGGCAGGGCAACAAATAATACACAGCACACATCCCTTGGAACACCTTTTCTGTAAAAAACACAGAAATCTGCTTGCCTACATGGTATCCCATGTGCATGATGTTACAGCAGAGGATGCCAGTGGAACCAGAAGCACTACTAAGTTCAGAATACACTTGGGAGGGAAAAAGGCTTCAGCAGTGAGGTCAAGAAGGAGAAGGATAATTCCTGCAGTAGATCAATACACAAACGCCATCCTGAATAAACTGGGTGACTTGCAGAGTAAAAATGTTCAGTCTTGGGTAGTCTTGGCAAGAAAGGAGACAAAATACAGATAATTTTATGTTAAGGGTGAAATGGAGCTCTAGACACTCAGATTTAGCTATCTCTGTAGGGCTTGATATTGATCCTCCCCACATCCCAAAGGGGCAGAGGGATCCAGCTGACCCTCACCACCCTGGCTCGAGCACGCTGTCTTTGCTGGGAGGGAGCTGTTCCTTGCTCCAAGTGAAGGAAGCAAAGCAGACTGAGGGTGAAGAGAAGCAATTTGGATGCAAAAACAGAACAACAGGACAGAAAGTTCCCAACAGCAGGTGAGCATATAAAAATTCTAACATCATGCTCCTACTTTGCCCATTATTCTCTATTACCACCTTGATTCCTTTATCACGTCATTTTCTACAGACAAGACAGAAAGGTTTCCTATCCCTATTTCCTAATTAATGTCATTCACCTCTTTCTAAGCCTCCTGCAAAAGCTGCCTTTTCATTTCTACTTTCCCTTTTTGAGATGTCTGAAGATACTCAAACATAGGGCTCCATGGCAAGGGAATGAACACACCGGTTACAATCCCATCTCCTGCACGCCTGGTATGACACAAACCTTCCCCATTTTTATGTCAGGTCAAGTTTTACACTGTGCAAGGCCTGAACTTCTGCTCAGTGTTCCAAGCTCATTTTCCTAGAGCTCCACACTGTCTGCTCACCCAACAGACCCTGTAGCCAGCAGCACTGACACGGACACGTGAGAGCAGCTGGGCAGGGAAGTTCAGCTGAAATACAGAGAACAAAAGAAGTCAGCAGAATCTTGTATATTTGACAAGATCCTGATGGAGATTTTGGATTTGTAGCATGCTGCCTTCTCCATAAGGAGCAAAGCAAACTTGTTTCAGCCGAATGATGCTGCCCTGTGCCGTTAACCAGGCACACCAAGCACAGTTGTGGGCCTTCTCCTCCACACTTTCCAAGCAATCCCAGCTGAGTACTTCTGACTGTTAAACCTGTCAGCACACACCCTCCTCTGCCCTACACGTATCTCAGGATAAGCCTGAGTGATCAGCTTTTCACTCTGCACTGCGATAAGAAGCTGGGCACTTGCAAGGCTTCTGCTGGAAGCAGAAGTGATGGATAGCTGGGAATTACCTGCACACTGCATCCCATTTTCCTCACTTCTGGGCTAAGGTTAGACACCAGGCACAGTGACTGTACACAGCCCACGGGAGACAGGTGATTGTGACTTGACTACTGCTAAAGGGACACCCCAACCCACAGAACGCTTCCTTCCGAGCTGCAGCATCTCACAGAACCATGGAACGGTTTGGGTTGGAAGGGACCTTGAAGATCTTCCAGTTCCAACCCCTGCCATGGGCAGGGACATGTTCCACTAGACCAGGCTGCTCCAAGCTCCATCCAACTGCCCTTGGACACTTCCAGAAATGGGACATTGATCATTATTTTTAACTACTAAAGGGACCTTTCCTTGGGTTTATTGAGAATCAGTACCAAAACCTGCCACTTTCAAGCTATAAAATCATCTTAGATAACAAATTTTTGGACAGACTTTTGTTTCTGGACACAGTGTTTATTAATATATGTGATTATGGCATGACAAAGATTTAAAACTGTGTTCCTGATTTGGAAGTATTTCTAACTGAAGACAAATGGAACAGCAGAGATCCATGAATTACAAGATGGAGTCGCTAGATAAAAGGAAGCAGCAAGATAAATAACAGCAAAAGACAGGAATGTGCCTGGAAAACACCACCCTGACGAACTGCCTGTCAAACAGCCACACATGTAGATTGAATTTAGACTGAAACATGCCAATATTTTGCCAGTACTCCAGCTTTTTTTCCCTTAAAACATTCATCAGGCTGTAACTTAATTTATAGAGACATTTGTCACTTAGGCCACTGCTCAAATACTTTAACTGAGCTCCAAAGCACAGTATTTACTTCTCAGTCTATATTCCCTATACATTCCTAGATAACACTTAACCCCAGGAGCCACAGGGAATGTTATGCTGACTCCAGCTTAGTTTCTTGCCAAGAAAGCGAACAGGAAAAAAACAGCTGGCCTGGTAGAAATTTATCTACCTTCAGAGAATACAGAAAACCTCAAAGACTTCCATTATTTCCGAGATTAAGGGTTATCTGTTTGAAAAGCAATGATTGTATTCTGCAGTGAGTTTACCAGTAAGAGCAGAAACATCTGAAGGAGAAAGAGGAAGAGGAGGAGAAGAATTATCAGACATCATCCTGCTTTATTACCAGAGAGGAGCTCCTCATATGGAATAAATCCACATTATTCACACCACTGCACTGCAAAGTACAATCAGTTACAGATTTTTGAAGATATGCAGGAAACAGGGACTTGCAAAGAATTCCAACACTGTAAAAATTAATCCCCCAAATCCTCTTGATCAACTCCTAAGTGGAAACAAAGCACTTTTGAGCAGAACAGTGACGGGGCGGGTGCCTGCAGCTGCCAAGAGCTTCATCCCAGCAGGACAGCTGGAAGGAAAACCTATGGCAACAGGCAGATTTCACCTGAAAATCCCGAAGCAGGGCAGGAACACACCTCATTCCATCGGGAACCTGGCCTAAGGGGGTGACATGTACACAACCATACACAGACAGTACGCACGGACCCGCTCAAATAATCTGCCTTCTCTCATTTTGCGTAGAAATAAACAGATTAACACACGACAAAGCTCCTAAAAACAATTCCAGGTGCAGCCCAGCCCAGCCTCTGATACC
Source organism: Pardalotus punctatus (assembly GCA_013400915.1). NCBI lineage: Eukaryota > Metazoa > Chordata > Aves > Passeriformes > Pardalotidae > Pardalotus > Pardalotus punctatus. The sequence continues at coordinate 5,638 of VZTX01021576.1, read as the reverse complement.
TGCACATTGTACAGGCCTCTCCTTCCGTGCTTTTAGCACTTAGCACACCGAGAAAACCCAGGGAATGTGTGGTTGCTTGCTTGTGGCACACAGGACTTCTCTACAAACACAACTCATGTATGTTGGCATTTGTGCTGAAAAATGAGGACTAAGGACACATTCTGTGTGCCACAACAAATGGCCACCTCACCTTGGTCACCCTGAGTGCTTTGGGTGGAAGAGGAAATCAGGTTCCGTTGAGAAGCAAGAAAAGAAGGTAGTGAAAAAAATAAATCAGGGATAAACAAGGAGGAATCCGATTTTGGGGCCATAAAGTACAAAGTTATTTACGTGGTGCAAATACAAAATTTGTGAAGCTGTTCTGAACCATGGATAGGTGAAGAGGAAAAAACTTTGACTCTAAAATTTGCCTTTTAAAGCAAACTGCAGTAAACCACAGCTTTCCAAATGCTGGGTGGGTTCCCCACCTTTCTCTTATGCTCCTAATGTTCTGGGGGGAAAAACCAACCACCCAAAATATCAAAATAAGGTTTAATTTGAAAATGGGAATTTGACTTCTTTTTTTAACATATTAAAACCAGAGCTAATATTTCTATTTTCTGTTTCCTATTTTATGGAAACAGATGTAAAAAATCTCCTAATTTATGTGGTTTTCTACTTATGCTGTCTAGAAATAGAAGTTCTGAGAATTCGGGATATTCACCGCTGGTTTTTTGGTACTTCACAGAAACTGCAGCATCAGGATACTAAAATAACATTTGTCACTGAATCTGTAATCAAAAATACACTAAAGGCCTAAACAGCAGCATTAACTGAATTAGCTTAGCCTTCAAATGAAGGTTAATGCGATGTATATGTGAATAAATACTAGCGAGAACAGCTATAAAAAAGCCATTTAAGGAACAACATTTTATCCTTCTCACCTCTCTCCGTCGTGATGCCCAGCAACTTTGTTTAATCTTCCAAACCACAGCTGCCACCAGAAGCAATGACAGGAAACAACTAGAAAGGGAAGGAAAAAAAAAACCCAGAGATAGTATTTTATTGCCCTTGTTCAAAACATACTGGCAGCTGAAAAACTCTAGGAAATGAAAAATTAAAAGCAAAGTTCATACAATAATTAGAGATACATTGATGAAAGATAATGCAGCACAGTTCAGTGCTCATGATACCCAGTGAGGAATGACACAGTTTTTTTCAGGGGAAACTGTTCCAAAGTTCCCTAACTGACTTCCTTGTATGACATTCCCCATTTTTCCCAATCACAACAATAAGGCTGAAAGATTTAATCAGATTGGAAAAGCCACTATTGGCTATCTCTAGTGATATTTTAAGTGAGAGGATAACCCCCAAAAAGAGAAGCCTTGAAAGGAGTAGAGAAAATTTATTATTATTTCTTTTCCAAATGACAAAAATAAGACACAGTGTAGAGTAGTTGAATTCTTTTAAACAGGCTGTTGCAGAACTACAGGCATTTCTTGATTTCCCCGAATCTATATTGGTTTTCTTCAGTCAAAAGAGGGGGGAAAAAAGGATGAATGGATTTATCAGTTTCTAGGGAAAATGCAAGGAAGCAGATACAACAAAAAGCAGTTATAGTAATAAAAATAAAAGCCAGCTGTATTGACAGTTATGATCTTATCACACTGAATGCCTAATGAGCAACTCTAAGGCACAGAAGATTAAAATCTGAGCACCAGTGGAAGCCTCTTTCCTCAAGGACTGCACTGATGGGCTACAGAAGACATCTCCAAACCTCTCCCCACACTCCAGCATGTACTGAAAGACAGTTTAAAGGAAAGTTTCCATTGAAAGGAAGATTAATCAGAACAGATCACTCTTTTTCTCAAGTGCAGCATTCACAGCAGCTGCTGGGATCCGGATGCTCCAGCAGGGATTTCTCCTGAAGACTTTGCAAGGCACTGCAGAGATGTTCTCAGTGCACAGCTCCTGGCAGGAGGGGACAGATACAGCAGGGTCGGGCTCTGCTCCCAGGGAACAGGACAGGATAACAGGGGAGGCTCAGCTTGGTCATTAGTGAAAATTTCTTCATGGAAAGGGCTGTCCAGCCCCAGCACAGCTGCCCAGGGCAGGGGGGAGTGCCCATCCCTGCAGGGATTGGAAAGCCGTGTGGATGTGGCACTTGGGGACATGGGGCAGGGCTGGGGAGCACTTGAACCCGATGATCTCAGAGGGCTTTACAACCAAAATGACTCTGTGATACTGTGATGTGGAAATACCTATAATTAAAACCAGGACAGACAGCAGGAACCATTCCCTGAGAAATGCAAAAGGTGAGGAGACTGTTCTTGCTGCCGTACCAAAATCCACAGACTACATGTTGGAAAAACTCCATGGAGTGGGCACAGAACACCCAAGGGCAACCAGTCAGTGATGGGATTGCATTGTTCAGCCTAGATATGAACAGAAATATGCTTTACTATCATACAGTGTATGATATTACAGAAAATGGCACTTGTTTGACTTGCAAGGCCCTGGCACAGGTGCCCAGAGCAGCTGGGGCTGCCCCTGGGTCCCTGGCAGTGCCCAAGGCCAGGCTGGACAGGGCTTGGGACAACCTGGCGTAGTGGAAGGTGGGGTGGAATGGGATGAGCTTTGAGGACCCTTCTGACCCAAACCAGTCTGGGATTCTGTGGCTTCAGCATTAAAACATCTGCACAGCTTCTAAAGACTCCTGAAGTGCCCTTTATATATATTTCTTTATAAATTTAAGGAGGAGCATGGAGAGATTTGTTTGGTCTTTTTCATTTTAAGAGGTGTGTATTCCAAATCACTTCATCCACATTTCCTCTAAATATTAAAATCTGACATTCTTGCTCTGCAAAAGCCTGGCCATATTTCTGCAAACACTAATAGTTTAGACATGCATTTTAATGGCTCTATTTCCTTTTTAAAGGTACTGGATTACTGCTGAGTTTTGCAGTAAAAACACAATGCACCTCCAGTAACTAAAAGGCACGTGCATTAAATGTTTAACTGCTATTTTGTTAAAGAATCATAAAATACCTTGAGTTTCACCAGACCGATAAAGATCAAGCCCATCTCCCTGCTCCTCACAGGACAGCAGCAAACATGCATTGTCCATGGCTGAGGATTTCATATTGTCAGCTTGCTGTTTCTTACAGCAGACTGTCCATAGCACCTGGAAACAGTTATTTCTCTCCAGGAAAAGGTTACACTTGTACTAGACAGATTTTCACTTATTCCATGGGCACAACTGAATGAAGGACTAGAAAAAATTTTGAGCACTTGCATTTGTCTTGGGATTCACAGAACCATGGAATGGTTGGATTTGGAGGAGACCCTAAAGCCCACCCAGCTCCAGCCCCTGCCATGAGCAGGGACACCTCCCACTAGACCAGGCTGCTCCAAGCCCTGTCCAACCTGGCCCTGGACATTTCCAGGGATGGGACATTAAATTCCTGTTAGCTTCCCACAGCACAAATGCCACCACACTTAATGGCTTTGCTAAGCTGTTTTTTCTTCCTTTAGGCTCCCTTTTCCTTCAATAGATCTAAACATGCTCCCTGAAGAGCAAAAATCCATATTGTATCCTTGCAAACCCACCATACCCCAGCCATGAGCTGAATCCTTGGTCTGCTTTGTTTTCAGTAACGTTTTAACATCATTATACAAGTGGAGAATGAAAATAAAAACAAAATTTTCAATGCAGCAGGGAAAAGTGATCCTGGTTCCATATTAAATTTAACCAGGAAAAAGAAATATATTCAAAACATCTGCAGGAGTGCCCAGGACAGGCTGACAAATCCAACGGCTGCCAGGAAAATGTCTTCACCTCCTGACTCCAGCAAGGAGCTTCATCTCAGAAGAAAGTATGCAAACTGCCAGAGGGTAGAGATGGATGGGATTTTGGGAAGGAATTCCTGGCTGGGAGGGTGGGCAGGCCCTGGCCCAGGTGTCCAGAGCAGCTGGGGCTGCCCCTGGATCCCTGGCAGTGCCCAAGGCCAGGCTGGACACTGGGGCTGGGAGCAGCTGGACAGTGGGAGGGGTCCCTGCCATGGACCTGGATGGGCTCTAAGGCCCCTCCCAGCCCAAACCACTCCATGGTTCTCTGATTTTAGATGCAGTTTGTGTGCAATGTAAGGTGTCACCATGGCTTCTCCGTGTTTATCTCCTCAATACACCTTTGTTTGGGGAAACAAGATGGAAGTCCAAAGGGCAGAGGAAAAATGGCACCAACAGCAAAAATGCCATGAATCTCAAGCACCTCAGTTAAATTCCCCACTTCAGAGGAGTTTCTCAGGAGATTCTCAGTGGTCAGGGATACAGATGAACTTGCACTGTGCCACCCACAGCCCCCAAAGTCACTGCGCTCTCCACCTTTGCACAACACACGTGCTCCAGGCACGTGTCCGACAGACAGCTCCAGAAATACACACACCAGACTGGAGATACACATCAAAACACGCAGAACTGCTACAAGGATGGCCCCTTTCCAGGAAAAAGTGACCTCAGCAATTTGAAAACTGTTGGACCTCTTATTCTGGGTTGATTTCATACAATCACAGAATCATTTATGTTGAAAAAGACCTCTAAGATCACTGAGTCCAACCATTAAGTCAGCACTGCCAAGGCCACCGCTAACCCATGTCCCCAGGTGCCACATTCACAGTGGCACTGTAAATGTGTCTCCCTACATATTATTTACTCCCTCGGAGAAGAAAGCTGCAGGGGAGAACTAAGAAGATTACCTTTATTACCAAATCCCCTTCCAAAATGCAACACTGCACAAGTCTGTACGTCCCTTAGTCTTTCATGGGTTTCTCTTTCCTGCCCATCTCTGGCACCACAGCCAAGACTTTTGTGAGAAAACGCAGAGAGGAATTAACAAACACTAATAAAAATTTCTACTAAAACACTCACCACAGTACCCTTGTATTTCAGAGGAACAGCACCATACATCTTTGTATTGTCACAAGGAGGCAGCAAATACCCACAAAAGCTATAAAAATCACTAAGGAAATATATTTTCCCCCTTGAACTAACATCCCTGGGAAGCACTCGGGGAGAAATAAAAGGCAGAGCTTGCTGCAGTCCATCACCTGCTGGAAGAGCCCCAGGGGCAGAGCAAAGTCAAGATCTATTGTAGCATTTACTCAGCCTAAACCACCCTGAAATAAGTTAAAAGACCTGATGTGAGCATCAGTGGCTTTAAAGAAGTTTTTTTTCCATACTTCCTCTGGGAAGGCAACTCTGTAGATGTGGAACCAGCAGAAAGAACCAACTGCATGCAGAGAGAGATGTGCTGAGAAATGATTTGGAGTGAGAGCTGATGGCTGGCAGAGTCCTGGTTAAACGCTGTGCTCTGCCCTGCTTTCCCCTCAACAGCTTCAAACTCACCTCTGCCAGCCGTGAAAATCCCCCTGTTTGCAAACGACTTTAAAAATCAAACTTTACTACAGGATTTGCTTTGCCCTCTTATTCTCTTTCTTCTCCAAAAATAACAGCCTACCAAGAGCCTCCTTCCTCCCAGAAATCCACTCTTCACCCAAGTCTTCTCTACAGCTTCCCCCATCTCAAACTGCTCCAGGGAGACCTTACAGTCTGGAGCCTCCAGGAGCCCAAAGGGACAGCAAGAGAGCTGGAGAGGGGCTGG
>VZTX01021572.1:6717-38702 GCA_013400915.1 Pardalotus punctatus | reverse complement strand
ACATCGCCCCGGCCCTTCAGCTGCTGCCGGGGGACCAGGGGCCGCCTCCTGCAAGCACCCGGGCCCGGGGGGCAGAGGGAGGCGGGGGGGGAACTTTGCATCCCTGCCTTGACCTACGGCTCTTCTCCGGGCAGCGTGCAGAAGAGCTGATTTGCAGCTCAAATACTGGACACAGCGTTAGATGCCGATGTCCGAGTTAACGTAGCAGTGGTAGTAGTCATCATCATCATCCTCAACAGTATAAACGCGCAGGTTCTGCCTGGGCGGTGTGAAATATCCGCGAGATACGAGAGCAGCCGAAGAGCCAAGGGCAGCGGGGGAAGACACAGTGTGCTGTCTCCGAGGGGCAGCGGGGAGAGATGGAGGGACACCCGGAACACATGGGGGGCGACAGTAGCAGAGAGCAGAGACACGCGGCGGTTGTCGGTACACGCGGGCTGACCCAGATAACCGGAGATAGCGAGCGAAGTTACTTACGGCAGTTGAAGTCCAGGCAGTCTGACCAGGGGAGAGAGCTGACTGAAAAATCTGATACCCCTTTCTGGTTTTTTGGGGTTTTTTTATGGTCTTGTTTTGGGTTTTAATGTTTTTTTGGGTAAAATCGAACAAAACCCAAAAGGCGTTCTGACTTTCAGGGACCCCCTGCCTGTACCTATTACACAGCAAAGAACATCCACTGGTATAGACATTCAGAGGGACTGTGCAGCTTCAGGGCACCTCAGCCTCTCAGGCTGTCAGCTTCGATGTAAATCTGACAACGGTCTTCTCTTAAGTTTGGGACCTCCCACCGTTTCCGTGCACTGAGGTTGAGCCAAACTCATTACTAATGAGAAAGGGAAAAAAAGAAAAGCACCCTGATAGGATTTGAGATGCTCCAATGAAATGCTTCGGGAAATACAAGTGCTTCCCAACACAGTTATTTCCTTGGGAATATTCCAAACAAATAAAAACAAAGTGATAACTCACTTGTATATCTATGAATACTGCCCTACTAACTTTGGTTCTAGCGATTTCCTCTTTGTTTACGGGTAAGCATAGCCCATGTGTGCTAATAGCATATGGAGACACCTAGCGCCTAAATAACAGACTGCAAATCAGCTTAATTAGTCTGAAATCTTGGCGATCAGACTCGGATCCATTGCTTGCAATATTTCACCAGGACTGCGGGGTGCAGAGTGGTTTTACTGCGAACCATCGCACTACAGAATAACAGCTGCCGTGGGCAGGGACTGTGGTGGAATGAGCAGCTGCACTAACTCAGGAGGGGACTGTGACTGCAGCCCTGCTGCACAGCTTGAGCTTCAGGCCATGGCTTTCAGGCCTGAGATTTACAGCAATAATTGACTCAAGACAGAGATTTGCTTGTGTAGACAGAAAAGGGGTTGAGACAGTTCCTGACTTGCCCTTCTCCCTAAACCACAGAGAGGAAAGCCCTTAGGTGTATGAATAACAGTTTCATCTTGGCTTTGATAGTGTCTGTGTGTTTCTATTCTTTCTTTGTTAGTCCAGGAGCAATCATTCTAGCATGTGTAATTGTAAAACCTTGCCTCTTTTCAACAAACATATGCAAACTGAGTACTTATATTTGCCAATTACTTTGGCTGAAATTAAATTGAATGTAAGGCCTGCTTATCCACTGGAAAGCTATCAGTCCAGGAACAGAAATATTTACTTTTTTATATACTTTTGTAAAGAAAGAAGAAATACAGACTGCTGATCAACATTCTCAGCCACAAACCTGAAAAACAGCCTGAAAAAAACCCTAGTGATACCCATGTAGATGCTTTTGCCAGTACTACTATATACAGGCATAAAGCAGAGCATTCCTACATACTCTAAATAGTCTGAAACGAAATATATTCCATTGTGTGTGTGTGTGCGTGTAGGAGCGCACATGTGTGTATATTTTAGACAACCCACACAACACATACATCTCAGTATCAGGCAAGTCACAAATACATGTGAGCTGTAAAAGCACTAGATCACAGGACCATAGAAAAATTAAGGCTGGAAAAGACCTTTAAGATCATTAAGTCCAATTCTCAACCCAGCACCACCACATTCATCATTAAACCATGTCCTCAAGTGCCATATACACAGGTTTTTTGAACACTTCCTGGGATGGTAGCTCCACCACTTCCCTTTACAACCCTTTCTGCGGAAAAAAAAAAAAAATAATAATCAAATATCTAATCTAAACCTCTCCTGGTACAATTTGAGGCCATTTCTTCTCATCCTGTCCCTTGCTACTCAGGAGAAAAGACTGATACCACCTCACTACAACCTCCTTTCAGGTAGTTGTAGATCTCTTACATAATGGAATTATCACCAAACAACTGTAATGTTTTTAAGTGGTGGATGCATTTGAATAAAACAATCCCTAAACCCTATAAGTATGCAAAATATCAGACATTAAAATTACCTGAGTATTTGAAATCTCTGTATCAAACCTAAATGGTGCACTAAAGCTTTAGTGCATTTCCATATGGTATGACTTCTTTCTTCATGCTGCTTTGGGTTTCAGCAGACAAAAGGTTGGTAAATTGTATAAACCAAAGTTTAAAAATGACAAAAGACAGACTTAAAAGAGATTATTGATGCCATCACTATGGTCTAATGATATCAAAATAAGCAAGAAGGAGGCAGCTTTTGTCCTTCTGAATAAAAGAAGGTAGTAGGAGAGAGGAGAGACCAAGTAAGGAAGCAACATGAGGGATTAAGAAAGTATAGCCAGTTACAAGTTAAAACTGTGTCCTATTCCCTCAATTCCCATGCAGATCCTTAGAAAATCTTGCTGTTGGTCTATTGAGATAAGAGAGCAAATGTACATATTTCTTTCCTTACTTAAGCCTTTCTGGCATATGTCCCAGGTATTCTGTTGTAATACCTTTTCTATATAGTAGCTATGTTTTAAATTGTCATAAAAACAACAGATTTTTAATGAACTCTCAGGGAGTTCAGCACGTGTGGCAAAATAAAAGTTAAATTAATGAAATAATACAAAGGCTGCCTAGGCTGAGGGAAGGTTTGCTCTCAGTAAAATCCTGATCTTACTTTGACATACTGTGCTTCAACCAAAGGTAACAGCAGTTAACAAAATGTAGCAACAGTTTAAGGGAGAAGACAAGACTGTAAAATGCATATTGGGGGAATGTAGAGGAAATTTTTAACCAAATTTAGTAGGGAGCAGTTTCACTGCACCATCTTCCCCTGTTCATTGAAGAACCAGCGCCTTTTTCTTTCTGTATGTCAAAACAACCAATATGCAACTAATTTACTTTTTGCAGGTTTACAAAAAAGCATGAACTATTTCTGAGTTCTGCTAAATCCTACCTGTCATTCTCCTCCCTCACTTTGTCTGTTCCCAAAAATTTTACAGTGAAGAATTGTCAGAATTTCAAGATTCCAGATCATATAAAGAGGAGAAACTGATGAAACCCAGTTACAAAAACTGGTATGTTTTTGTGGCTTTTAGATTTCCTCCTCTGTAATCAAATGTTGATAGTGAATCAGGAAAATAATTTTAAAACTTCTGTTAATGTAGTATAGGCAGCACTGAAGGGTGAAAGGAGAATTAATAATTTGGGTTTTTAAAAGAACAGTTGAAAATAAGTATAAAGAGCAAATAGGAATGAGAGGGGGAAGCAGATAGACATCGATGGAACACATGAAGGGGAGCACATAATTGAGACCAAAAAAAACCCAAACATCAAAACCTCAATGCAGATATGAATACAAAAAAGCTGTATTTCTTTACACTTCTGAAGTGCAGTTTGATGAAGGACAAAAGGCTACAAAGATATATTGCATTAAATATCATCTGAATAAAAGTCACAATTCCCTACCAAACCATTGCATCCATTCACATTACGAAACAGATACTACTTTCTCATTTTGTTTAGAATTTAGTTCAATGTTATTAAAAACATGTGATTGTGATTGTCTTCTGTATTTAAAAACTTTTCCTTGGGAAAGCTTCTCACTGCAGGTGTCCACCTTCCAAGACGCTTCAATATTCATTTTAATGTGAATTGGGTTGACATTTATACCAATTTTAAAAGCTAAGCGCAACAGTAAATTTGCCTTCCATTTAAGGTAAATACTGTTTGAAACTGATTGGTAAATGAGTGACCAGAAACACAGCCATGAGGACTATGGGTTCTGGTTGCTTGTTGGGTCAAGAAACATAAGCCATATGTAAGTCGGTACACTGTTAGGCTAGTCAGATCCATGAGAGTTGAATTTGGAGTGCTTTGCTCATGAGACAAGAGCCACAGTCCACAAACCTTTTAACATCTGTCATAAATTTTTGATTATGCGACATTCCACAATCCATAAGGCAGACTAAAAATTGTCAAACGCTTAATCTCCTACAAACTGCCTGATAGACTTTGGTTTAAACTATTTGAAATATCTATGATGATCTGTGTTTCATCTCATGTGCCTGGTGTAATTGCTTTTAAATTATGCACGTAATGTTTCTATGTGCTAAATTTAAGTACTGAATTTTTTTTTTTTTGTTTTTATCTTAATGGACTATGATTTTGGTTAAAACTCTGAATTTTACAAGAAGAAGAGCAGGGCTTAAAGCACAGATTTCTGATCTGCATTCACATTACTAGATACATATGAGTAAGCCAGAAACATGACAAAATGGTGTTCTTTTAATCTTTGAGAAAGACAGAGAGTCTGACTTCCACCGTAGAGAAATGCATATTAAGTGGTGTGCTCTTACGGTTATTTATTATGTATCTAATTGCAGAGAAAATATGAATATTTTCACAAAGTGAAATGCTCAGGAATTATTACATATTTAAAAAGCATTAAAAGCTTTGGAAAAAGAACAAAGCTATAATCCTTCTAAATTACTACCAAAAACTCAGAATAATATTCTGAAAATCTGTATTTGCTGGTTCCTCATTTCATCCCAGAAGAAACATATGTACGTAAGAACACTTTTTGCATATTTGAAAATATAAAAGGCAAACTGCAACATGAGGACACCAAGAAAACATTGATTTCCACGGCATTAAAACCAAGCTCAAAATACCACTTTCCATTAAATGTAACAAGATAAATTTCTTGTACACGACAATTTTCTAATGCAACTCTTACAAAGCTTTGGGCTTCTCAATTCACATTTAGACCACAATCCTCAAAATTTCATTTTTTTATAAAAACTTCTGTAAAATTCATCAGAAGCATATTTGACACATTTATGTAATATTGTAGAATAAGGCAGTTATGCTTACCTTGTTTTGTAACAAAGAAATCACATGTGTATGTAAAAACAGAGAGGGTTGTTTCCAGTAAATTTTCAGTTTTCTGCCAACACAGTGTGTCACCAAATGACTGACTGAACCTTTTTCCTTTCTGGAAGAACAAATACAAAGGTGAATCACAGTTACAGGAAAAGTTATCTGTTGGATTCTGTGCAGAGGATATCATCCCGACCTTTTGTTTTTTTACAAAAAAAACTCAGGAACTGAAGTGTCTCATATGAATGACAGCCAAATGTAAAAACAAGAAGTACTTCCTTGCCCAACAGAAATGAATAATTTGATTCTCTGGGATGCATTTGCAGTCCTGCAGAATATGGACCTTAAACTTCTGGTTCAGGCTGAGATGTTCAATAATCCTAAAAAATTATGCTACTTTTTTAAAGTGAGTTCTTTAAACAAGACCTTGAGGTGAAAGCACTGTGATCATTATTGGTTTTGCAGATCTGTTTCTTTACAAAAAACATCAAATTATATTAAAACAGGACTCTCTATACTAAAGCAGAGGTTTATCTAGCAATGTAGGCTCCTTCCAACAGCTGATGACAAGAGACTACAAGCATATATTTAAAAAAGTTAAGTAAACATACATCAAAACTTGGTAGATCATTTCCCCTTCTTCCAGTGATTTGCAGCTTTGTGTCAATGTTTATATGCTTCTTTTTACCAGATTCTATTAAAGAATCTGTTGCTTTCTGAACTATGCAAGTTCCTAGCATCCATGATGCCCTGTGACAAGGAACTCTGCAGCAGAACTGCTTCCTGTAACAAGAAATCTCTCTTTCTCTTGGTTTCGGAGGCTCCACTTTACTTATTTCATGTGATACCCCATAGTTCTTATGTTGAAAGAAAGTTAATCCTTATTCACCTTTTCCATGACACTCCATCATGTTCTCTCATGCTCATCTCTTTAGAGATAATAATGAATATATTAACAGAACATGTTTCTTAGTGTCTTTCATGGAAACTGTCTCATATCTCAGTGTCTTTATTTTTCTTTTGCCAGTGTTGCTGCCCATTTATTTAAAAAAGACAGAAAGAGAATTGCAATATGCTCCAGAATATGGGCACCTTAAATTAAAAAAGATGCTTTCTTTTCATTCTTCTTTCTCCCTAAATCATCTCTAAAGTTTTTTTGCTTTGTTGGTCACCACTGAATATGGAGCTGATGTTTCCTTAGTAGTATTTCTGAATAGTAACTGTTTAGAGCTTGTAATTTTGTACATAAACTTTGGATTTCCCAACAACCTGTAAATACCATATGCTATCAAATCACATTAGTAAGCTTTTAAGAAGGAGCTGTATTTCAGATTGTTCATGTTCTGTTCTGAACAGCAAGTTCCTGTTCTGTGTCATTTGCAAAATAGGAGCTATGCAAAAATGATAACCTTTGCCATAAACTAGCCCTGTGAAGAAAATAGACCATCAGTTCCCTATTGTCTCCTCAAACACTGTAATTTAATTTTAGGTAAGCAATAAGGGAAAAAAAAAGACAGGAAAAATTACCCAATAAAATATCTAACGTGCTGAAGGCAAGACAGTGCAAGCTTGCCATTCTTTGTACACATAAGGCTACTCAGTCAGGGAAGTTCTTTTCTGCTGACCTTTGAATTTTCCTTCAAGTTCTCTTGCTACCAATGTTATGTTTGTCTCTTGCTTTTTGGTTCCACTCCTTTAGCCTGTTTCCTATTTTTTTGCAGTAAAAGCATATTTACTAAGTTGGGCATATGTACATGTTGGACTGACACCAACATTTTATAGTTAAGTCCTACCTCTGCAAAATTCCATGAAGCAAGCTGCATGGAAAAGAGAAGACAAGGGGGAAAAAAAACCAACAAAAAAACCCAAAACAAACCAAACAAAAAAAAAAACCAAAAAAAACCCCCCACAAAATAAAAAGACTACAGCTAGAAACATACTTCATGTTTGAACATAATGCATCCAAAACTCAGACAGCAAAGATATCTTAGACAGTGATTTCTCAGCTGAAACTTCAAGCTGAGCATAGTAAAGGTATAATATCTGTCCAAGCAATTTTCTCCATTTATGAATTAGGCAGAGCACAGAATAAATAGAGATGAAAAACTTAAATGAAGCCAACTCCTGGAAGAAAACAATGCTCCACTTGGTGGCGGGGGATGGTATCTACAAGAAAAACCTCACAACTAAGCCTCTAGAGAATCAGAGGTAATGACTGCACAGAGAAGGTCTTGCTGCCTTTAGGTCTGACAGAGCTTGTCTGCAAGAGTCCTTTGGACAATATTTTCCATAAAGCCTGGTGTTTCCCACCATGCATTTATACATTTTACAAGCATAATGAATCACCAATGGTGCTAAACTAATACAATGATTAGACCTTTTCATGGGTGCAGACTAAAATTCAGATGAGGCTGAAACAATGCAGCAGCTTTCATCAGCCCCTGCTGCAGGTGTGAGCTTCACACAGGCTTTGGACTAATCCTCCACCTCTATAAGCACCAGGTTCATGCTGGTCAGACTGGTCAGAACAAAAAGATGTATGAGACCGGGAAAATATGTGTCCTCTCCTTGAAGCACTCAGCAATTGGACATAAATTCTTAGACATTCACATCCCGGCAAATCAAAAGGACAGCCTCGAGACCCAGCATGCAGAATCTCAGAATTGGTCCTTCAAGTAGCAGCATATAAGTCAATGTTAAAACTCAAGCACATTTGGTGTTGTCTGCTCCCATGATTCTTTCATTAGCTTGAAGTTTAATTACATATGCCTTACAGTCTCTAGACTCTCTTACTCTCTTTAGAATGCTACAACTACATCAGAATCTAAGCTTTCTTTTAAAAATTAAGTACTTTAGCTTCTGTTTTGAAGCTGGAGTTTGACAATATAACTTGTGTGTCCATTGAAGCTCAAAACACAAGAGGTAAATTAAAACGACAAAGTTAGTTTGTGTTGTGGAAGAGGGATAAACTCAAGACTTCTTGCGATCCAACATATGTTTTCAATACACGGGACTGATATATTAAAGAGTTTACTGGCCCTTCCTTGTTGAAAAGCTTCATAAACATCCTCTGTAAAACGGATCTTGTACAAAACTTTACAGAATGCATTCTATTTACAACTAAATCTAAAAACCAGCTCTGTAGGCCTCTTTTTTTTTTAGGCTTATCTGACTGATAATGATCTAGGTCACAATGCAGTATGGTCTTCCTATGACTCTGCCAGTATTGTCTCACAAACAGTGCTGTCATTAAATACTACTTAAAGGATAGCAGCGACCCAACAGGATACAGACCCTTTTATCTTTGAGGCAACTTCAACCAGCACTCCAGCAGATTAAAAGAATGATGGATTTGTGTTTATAAAGCAAGTTGAAAACAAAGTACAGAGGAATTGCCTGATGCCACCGTGGGGAAGCACACTGAAGACAAGCAATTTTCTCAGTCCAATTCAATGCAAATTGGTGCCTGTTTTGTAACCATTATTGTCTTTTCTAACATTTCCAGCAGAAAGGTCAATCCTAGGAAGATTAAATACATCTTTTTGGGGTCTGGTAAATATATATTTTTTGGGTCTACCCATTCTGTTCCTTCAGTCATTAACATTGCTGGCCAATACCACGGACAGACTCTTACAAGGGAAAAATGTAACGTCAGAAACCTCCCCCCAAACACTAAAATCCAATTACATATTTGAAATATAAGCATGAATTCATCTAAAGGGGTTAATATAATTTGCCTAGTTTTGTGCTGGCATAAATTTCAACATTTCAGGAGCACTACAACCCAGAGACTTTCCATTGAACTGCAGACTGTGTTAGGTAATCTGCTGGTAACAAAGATTTTTTAGGCTAGCATGTTAAATATACTGGTAATTCAGATATACGTCAGCAGAGGGCATAAAGAATGGCAGAAAGTTTTCAAATGTAATCTAATCTGAAAATATTTTTAAATAATCCATTGTTTTATTATAGTTTTTTCCCACTATCAACATTTGCCTTTTGTTACTGCTTCAAATTGCAGCTTCTAGGTATAAGAAAATGAATTATACAATTAAGTATAAATGTTGTTACACAGATATAAAGAAAAATTCTTTAAATACAAGTCTATGCTTATATTCTCACAGCTCTTACCTTCCCAAAACCTTTGTTACATGAATATCCACAGGAAAGCACATGAGAAAATGGCAAAACAAAAGCAGGTGTTTGTGGACTTACCCTTCTCAGGAAAGCCCAGTATAATTTATTAACAAAGTTCTGAATGTCACACTAGTTTCAAATGTATTACATTAAACACATTTGAAAACCAAGAGTCAACATATGTAAATAAAGTTATGCCTGAAGCAATGTGTCTAATTTTATCTGTGCAACTGAAAGAATGACTGCAGATCTAATTCAAAGGGCATGCACAACACAATTTATCTATCCTACTTTGAGAAGAAACTTAGGAAAATATAAAAGACTAAATAAAATTCTCAATGTCTTTATCAAACAGTTGTAGTCTACTTTGGCTGTAACTGGACTAGAAACTTCTAAAGTCATGGCCACTGCTTTCAGTAAGTTGTGCATATTTTTTGAAAACTCTAATTTATTTTTTCCTGTAGCTGGTAAATATAAGATAACAGAACCTAGAAAATTCAAGTGTGGTCAGGCTGAACAATCATTTTTATCAATGACTTTGACTGTCCTAAGCTATTTCAGAATCTGTTTCTGTGCAGTACTGTAAAACACTTATGAAGAGCTGAGGGAGTTCTGCATCTTGTGATAGGAGGCCACCTCCTTATCTCCTCACCAAAGCCATCAGAAATGTAAACAATAGTTTTGGAGAGAGCTCATCACAAAGCTTCAGACATTGCATTAGGGTCTAGTCCAGTGCCCTCCAAAGTATGTGTGTGGCAGGGAAAATTACACCCCAGGATGTGTGCCAGACAATTCACTGAAGGAATACAGGTTTTAGCATTAAGAAATAAAATAAAATAAAAAATTAAATAAAGTTAAAATTTTCAAAAAAGTATTTGTTTCATCTTTATCTCACACTGTTCTAATTTCTATTTTTGTAAAAGCTTTATAATGTATATAATGCATTAATAGAATAGTACATGTGTACAAGTCATAAATAAATGTATTTGCCTCTATTAGGGACACATGCTCAAAAAGGTCTTACTGATAGAGATGCACAATCAAAAATGTTTGGAGGTCACTGGTCTAGCCCTAGTAACAGTAATAGGATCAGTGAATAAAAGCAGAGGATATGCCATTGTTAGACATAAATTCTTTTATCACAATAAACTGATTTCCCAAGGACATATGACAAAAGAAAGGAACTGGAAAACAAGAAGTAATGTAGGGTGTTTCCCCCCCTTTCCACTTCCTTTCATTTTTCCATTTTCCTTCTTCCTCTCTGTTTTCATTATATTTGGCACTCACTTCTCCATCTATTAATTTCTCCATTCCCATTTGGATTCATTACATTTTTCTTTCAAAAAATGGTTTCTATAATAAAGAAAAAAGCTTTAAGCTCTTTCTGTATTTTTCTTTTCCTTCTTCTTTTACTCATTTTGCCTAGTCAAAATCTCTCACTTCTCCCAGCATCTCCCCTTTTTCTGTCTCATTCTGCTGGTTTTGGCTTCCACTACCTAACCACAAACTCCTCTCATCTGATCTGCAGATCCATTTTTGGGCCTTCACCAGGCCAAACCTTTACCTTAACCTTTTTTCTGTTTCCCCAGTGGAACTTCCTATTTTCCACATCAGCTCTTTCCTGTTATTTTCTTTTTCCACAACAAGATGGAAGGGAAATGCTTAGGAGCAGAGACATGCTTTTGTAGTGTTCTGTTTCCTCTGGCCTTCCGGCTCCTTGGCAACAACCCTCCCCTCATGAAATCAGGAATAGCCGAGCATTTGCTGCAGCAAGTCCCTTCTTGTCTGTGCTCCTCTGTGCCCCTGAAATGCAGAGTGTGGCATGCAGTCCATGGAGCCTCATCCACTTCTGGCAGCAGGTTGGAAGATTTCTGAGATGCCGCAAGGGCTTGGGAAGCACTGCGATGAGGACAGGGAGAGCTAGACAAGAGTGCAAGGGACAACAAAGAGCCTGCAGGAAGAAATGGGTGTGTGTAGTTAAGGAACAAGACAATCTAAACTCAAGGGAGACTGGCCACATCAGCACGTGGCAATTGCTTCAGTTTGAGCACTGTTACAGCAGCAAACATCACTACAAGCAATCTGGCAACATGTGACTTGATGATCAAGAGTCTTTGAAGTCTGATGTTATTAATTTAGTTGCTTATTTGCTGCTGCACTTCTCAAAAAATTATTAACTTGGGTGTTTCAAGACACACAATGGCATAAGAAATTATCAGTTACAGTGGAGCATAATCCAAAAAAAGTAATGTAGATACCTATGACACTTAATGTTTTTTCTCTTAGAAAAATTCCTAGAGTTAAAAGAAAGGGTCACTGCAGGAATTATCAACATATATGCACATTTTTTTGTCAAAAACATCACATCAAAGTATTATAGTAATTATCAGACAACTTCACTAACAAGTTAAAGGTGACCATTTAAATTAGCTCTCGAAGTATTTGCTGGTACATAGCTTCACTGCTTTAACTATGCTAAAAAAAAATCTAAGTCCTCTGAAGATACAATTTCTTCCAATAACATATTTTTTTTAATATTCTATCACAGAAACAGCACCTACATCCCATAAATACCATGTCCTTTGCTACATTAATGGTCTCAAAAGTCAATAAAAAAATCTCTATAGAAATACTGATGCATAATGTATAACAATGGCTAAATTATATATTTATACACCACGTTAGTCTCTACATAATACATATTGTATCTCTATCAGATTATTTGAAAGCATGAGCACATAAGCACATATTTTCAGTAATGCAGTTTCTTAGTGCACACTTAGTGTGCACTACTTCTCAAACAGGACATAGCACAGGACAAGTAAATGGTTAAGGAGAGGGAGCACTTCCTTTACCAAGAAAAATGGTGAAATCTGCTAGGGAATAGTTGGGCAAGATGACAGCAGAGCTGTTCACCAAATTCTGCAAACACAGAATAGATGACATTCATTTAGGAGTGAAAATTTAAGGAGACAGAATTAAAAACAGAGAAAAGAAAGTACTTCTTTTAGAGTGATGAAATTATTGGGTTTGTAGCCATGGAACAACAGTATCAAGAAGTTCAAAAAGGCAATAAACACAACCATACACTAATGATTTTAAAGGGCATAGGTTTGGATGTAGCATTAGCATTAGCATTTCTAGTTCTCTAACTTAGGATGTCAGTGGAGCACAAAAAGATCTGACAACAGAGAGTACCCAGTCTACAAGCTCTTCCTAAATCGCACCTCTGACTAGCACCTCTGACAGAGCACTGGGACAGATGGACAGCTTATTTCACACATTGCAGTCTTTTTAAGAGCATTTACTAGAAGAAAAGCATTTACTGTGCATTAGTTGCTAATCTGTTTACATGTTCTAAGCTATGTGTAAATGTGATACAATTAAAGAAAAGCATAAGTAATCATGCATTTATTGTGGGTCACAGGGTTATTGCAGAAAAACTGATATATAAGAAATTCCTATGTTTACTTAAGCAAAAACTTTATCGCACACCCCTATGCCTGCTCTTCATGCAGTTTACACAGTGCAGAAAGCTGCAACAATATAAAACCTAGATGTCGAAACAGATGTCTCCATGTCTCCAGTAAGCTTAATGCAGTGGATCAGCTCCCATCATCATAACCAAATTGGTTATTTAATCAGACCTTTGTAACGGAAGAAAACTCCTATGAACCATAAAAGGGAAGCATACAAAAGCACTGCAGCCAGCTGACTGATTCACTAATAGCAAGAATCAAATTTTTGGCTATCATAAATGAACACATGATTGACTACAATGAAATTATACAATAATTCCATAGCTGTATGTCTAACAGAGTCATGATACATGGAAATTATATCATGTATATTTCAAAACATTAATTAAGTTCTTAAACAAACACACCTTAGTGATTCCTCGTTACTTATAAAATCTCACTGTTTACTGAAGTCATACCTTACTAATTACAATTCAGACCAGGTGATAAATTTTTTAAAAGGGACAAAAAAATTACAATTAAACACATACATTCTTGTGGCTACACCCTCACATGCCACAAACAGAGACAATTTGACTCAGAATAGCTGTTGAACACTGACAAAGCAATAATCAGAAATGAGTAATAATTCTTTGTTCACACATGAACCCTGTTGTTCATATATAATTGTTTTTTAAAATAATGACTCCCCATAGAATTAATAGAATTGTTAAGGTTGGAAAGGACCTATGAGGTCATCAAGTCCAACCACTAACACAGGTCTACTACTAACCCATGTCCCTAGGTGCTGTGTCTACTCATCTTTTAAATCCTGCCAGTTCCAATCCCTTACAGGCTCTTTGGAGAAGAAATTTTTGCTAATATCCAATCCAAATCCACCCTAGTGAAATGTGAGGCCATTTTCCCTTTTTCCTATCAGTTGCTGCTTGTAAGAAGAGACTAAACCATATAAAAAACCCTATTGATGCTAAGTTCTGCAGAAAGCAAACATAAATAACACAGATGAGACATGCATGGGAAAACACAATGTGATTTTGTAATGCATGAACAATGCCTTACATAAAATCCTTTTCTTTACATTAGAAAGCGAAAATATGGCAAGACAATAATGCATTGTAGCACTGTCTGAAATGACCACAGCTTAAATTTAATGTTTACATATTTGCATTATTCTGGAGTTGCCTCGAGGACCGCATAGTCAGATTTGCCAGTCCTTGTGGTTTGATCATGCCTTGTGATATCTCGTGTCTCTGAAGTGCTCTAGTTATTGACAAGCGAATCTCAACTTTTCCTTGAAACAGAACCCTCAACTGTTCAACTGTTTGATTATGGAGAAACACATGAAATACAGCCTGTATATCATCCTAACTTCAAGCATTACTCAAACTGTCATCAGTAACCCAAAATGTTATTGTATTCCCTATCTATTTGTGCCCAAAATTGTTCCTATCTCTTTCAGACCCTGCAGCCGGGAAGCTGGGGGCAGGGGGTGCTATTGTGGCCACTTTTAAAGTCGGCTCTCAGAGGCAGCTCATTGCCCTTTTGCCATGTGGGTTTTGGCTTGCTGGCTTCCTGGTCTTTTCCTTTTGGGGAAAAGACCAGTCGTTTTTTCCCCTTGTCTGGCAGAGTCTGCAGCTGGCATTTTTGAGCTGCCATGGAGGCAAATTCCACAGGTATTGCCTGTTGCCGCTGCACTGAACGGGGACAGCCCCACTTCAGCAAGTTGGTCCAGATCCATCCGTCCCCGCTCCAGGAAAGAAGACGACGGAGTCGCCCCCAGTCCAGCCACCTTGCATTGACTGCTCCTGCTCTCTCCCACGGAGAGAAAGGCAAAGTCCCTCTGCAGGTTTCCAGCCCTTGATCTGCATAACACCAGCCGGAGCTCTATCTGGAGAAAAGCAGAGTGGAGGGGGACAGTGGGGGAAGACAGACACCACCTTTCCCTTTGTCCTTCGAACCATGCACTCGGCTGTGGAGCATTATTCTGTGGGGTGTCCCCAGCATTTAGGGTCTCTGTTCTGTGGTGTCTGCGAGGTTTAGCAGTTTTGGATCTGGTGATTATTTGCTGTTATTTCTTGACTGTTGCTTCCCCATTGTTAGTAAATGTTACTTTTTCATTTACATCTACTTCTATTCATTCCTTATTGGTGGAAAGGGATTGGCTGAACCTACAAAGGGAGGCAACTCATTCCAGAGTGTTCTCCTTCAAATTGTCTTAAACCCAGACCCACATTCTTTTTGTTTAGGAATCATAAGCAACATAATGACAGGTTATCTATTACACACCTGCTATGATGGGCAGAGCCCTGGGCTCTACAAATACAGCAGAACAGGAGGTCATACACTTTTTTAAGACTGTATTCTTTGTCTACCCTCCTGTTCTGGCTCCAGGCATGTGGTCTGTGTCCCACCACTTTGGAGGCCACAAAACCTCTGACAGGGAGCAACTTTTATTAAAGCTTGTTGCTAACCATAAATAACACTACAATACAAACAGACTTCTAGTAAGTAAGTCATGCAATACTTTTCCTTTCTCTGTGCAGCACACTACAAAAGGCTTGGCCAAATACAAAATAAAGAAGTAAACTATATATTTAATTAGTACCATCTTGAGTAGCAGATGTCTGAAACCCACAATGCCTCACCAGCACTCTAAGTTATTACCACCTAAATCTTTTGTGAATGGGTTTTTAATGCCATCAATATAATAAAACTACCATCCTGGGAGGCCATTTTAAACCAGGGACCAGATAGTTCTGTTCCTGTTCTGAAGGGTACGCAGCATCTACAAAATGGACCTAGCAAACTTATTTTAATAAATACTTAGGGCAAAATCAGAATGCATCGTAAGTGTCTCCAAATCAGTAACGCTCTCACAAAGCTGCTGCTGCTTTTTATCCACACACTCCTTGTTCTCCTTAGAACTACTTACAACATTTACATTTAAAGTGTACTTAGGCTGTAGGACCTTTAAAAGCAGATGAGTTGCCCAACCAAGCACCTTTGTAATACTTAGGGTGCTGGAGAACGACTTGCAGTGCCATTACGTGCCCTTGAGCTACTAGATGAGTTACTGATCAAATGGCTTGAAATGCTGTTCCAGCTTAAGACTTATTTGGATCTTTGGCATAGCTGTTTTAGAATTTTAATCAATCCACTATTTACCTGACTCCAGAAGAAAACCTCAGGAAAAAACCTTTGTGGCTTTGGAAATTAAAAATGTATGACAGTCTGATTACATACAAAAGGATAGTCCCAGTGCTCTAGGAGACAAGGCACAGTTACCTACTTGAGGTGCACACAGCCTCTAGCCTAATATGAAGGTAAATTAACTATCTCATCAACGTCTCTTTCATGTCTTTTCTGCAGTGCTCATTGAAGGTTAGAAACCTATTTGCCCTCTTTAAGAAAAGAGATTTGAAAATGAAACATTAAAATAACAACTGTTTCTATGATGTCTCCTTTACCAAACAAAACCTTTATAAAACCTCTTCTAAGCAACAAAACTGTTTTGAGGTTTTCTCATTATTGTGAAATACATTATTAGACTAAGACACCGCACTAATGTTTCTGGGCAGAAGCTGATGCTGGGATAATTTTTTATTGTTGGTCCTTCCTCACTGGAAGAGTAATCTGTTTTAAGACCATTTCTTTTACATTATCCTCTTTCTAAAAGCATTTTCCTTACCATTTTATCAGAAGTTTGCTAGGATTTTACTTCCTTTCACAGAAAGAAGGCACCTTAACTGAGAAATAAAAAAGGGAAGAAGATACAGTGTAGAAATTATTATCATCATACAATAGAATTTATTAGGGAAATACTGTTTCTTTGTATGGCTATTTCACAATTAATAATTTCACAAGTCAAATTGGCTATGAAGTTCCATATGTCAACAGTTCTAAGGTTATAAGGCTGATCTTTCAATCTGGTTGTACTTAAGATGAATGCATTTTCACACCCACTTTTAACAATCAGAATTTTTTGAACTGTATAAGTGATAGGGAGCAAACCTGGCACAGTTACTAGCTCATGACAAACTTCCCCACAAACAACTTTTCATTTTTGTTTTACAAACACTATTCAAGTGAAGCAGAACCAAATTTATTACCCAATTTTACTGAAACAACCCAAATCAATCCTATCTCCATTCAGTCTTCTCTGCTGCTTGCCAACCTTACAACATAATATTAGTTGTGAAAGCAGCATTTCCATCTTTGACAACGTTTAAGATACCTTTCAAGCACTTTTTCTCTTTTCCAGATAGCATGCTCATACTTTGCTTCTAGCTCTTCAACTTTCCTTTTGTAGTACACTGTAGCAATCGGATGACACTGTCTGTGGTATAAAATTTGGTAATAGTCTGCCTCAGCAGCAGTGCATCACAGTGATAGCCTCAGGACAACAAGAAAAAGGGCTATTCCCATAGAGGTCTTCTTTGTTGTTTCCTGTTGCTTAAAAATAAAGCATCAAAAGTAGGGAACACCAAATGAAGGTAATTCTTTTAACTAAAGTCTCCACTTTTGAGCCAGTGTATGCAAAATGACAGAAGCTGAAAGGAACCCTTTGAGACCATCTACTCTAACTTGTGTGCTCAGAGCAGGATCAGCTACAGCAGGTTTGCCTAGAGCTGTGTTTAGCTGAGGTCTGACTATGTGTAAAGATGAGAACTCCACAGTCAGTCCCAATGTTTGATCTCCCTCACAGGGAAGGAAAAAAAAAAAAGTTGCTAATTTCAGATTGCCCCCTCAGTGGGCAGTATAGGGGAATGTCCAGCTCTCTCCACTGCCTCCCTAAGATACTCACACACAACAGTTAATATCCTGCCAAACCTTTTCTTCCCCAGGATGAACACCCCCAGCTCTGTCAGCATCTCCTCCTATAATGGATGCTCCAGTCCTTCAGCCATAGCTGTAGCCCTGCACTGGACTTGCTCCAGTACATCCATATCTTCCTTATGGAAAAACCACACCTAGATCCAGCATTTCACATGCATCTGACTCATGGCGCAGAGTAGAGGGCAGGATCACTTCCCCTGACCTCCTGGCAAATCTCTGCCTATTGAGCCTGGAATGCTGTTGATCACCTCTGGTGTACAGCTGTATTGTTGGCTCATGGGCAGCTTGTAGTCCACCAGGGTCCCCAACTCCTTTTCTACGGTTTTCAACCGATCAGCTGACTACTTAAACACTATTTTCCTTATTTTTTAATTTAGATATTAACAATGCCTACTGTATAGTGAAAAAAATTAGGATCCATAGGACCTGGAATCTTCCATTTGAGAGGTACCTTGTTATCCAACGTCACCCAATTAAAGGAGCCCAAATATAAGCATGAAATATTTGTCCCCAATAAAAAAAGTCTTGGAAAGGAAGTTTTAAATCAATCAATAAGAGTAGCTAACAACATACACTAGAATTCTTTACTGCCAGAAGCAGACAGTTAAGAGAGGGGACTTGCATGTAGCTGTGAGTGTAACAGCAAAACATGTCCTAATAGACCCCACCTTTAGAAGGTAATCTCATATTTTACATATAAGAAGTTATTTTCAGAACTGATTTGCTAAGGTTCCCAGAACTGAAATCAAGACAGTTTACTGTCAAATATATCTCTTAAAGAAAGAAAAACAAACCAGGAATGACAACACGAGGTTCACAAATCGCTCTTTTCTTTTTCCCTAAAATACAGACATTGTCTTTTCAATGAATGCTGAATCAACTCTTATTTATCTGAAGACAATTGCATCTATAACATTAAACAACAGCCCATTGTCAATTTCACCGAAATGATGGTATAAGGATGAAACAATTAGGATGTCAAATGTTTTCCTCATCACTGCAACAACTCAGAGTGGCTTTCTGTCAGAAACAAGTTTTCTGCCGTAATACAATCTGCAATACAAGCTAGGCTGTGCCTAAAACCTGTTTTAATTCCTTCAAGTATACAACTCATCTGAAAAAATACAGGTGTAAAACATAAACCAGAACAAACTGGCAATAATTAATCTTGCACAAATGGCGCAAAAGAGACCAGAACCTCTACTCACAGTGTAATCCAGCACAGCTGCACATACTGAAGACAAAACACTGTTAGTCAGATCTTTTGTTCTGTTTCAACAAAACACAGAAACCAAAGGAGCAGAACTGCTATGACACCTTTTCTGTCTCTTTCAATTACAGGGTGCCATAATATTCCCTGGCACAATCAGATAATTCTTGTGATGACAGTTGGATCATTTGCCTGCAAATTGCACGCAACCAAACTACAGCCAAACCATATCACTTAACATTGCACTTCTACACTCTTTATTTGTGAATTCATGGAGTCTCAAAACAGGCTTTATCCATCACAGAGAAAGCACTTCAACATTAAACTGTAATGATTTCCATTTAAAACAGAGATAGTGGCTGGAAGGTAGTAAGAGAAGGAAATCAAACTATGCACTAAATATGGCATCATAAAGCTGTTACACACTTGTATCCAAAAGTCTTGGATTACGATGAAAATCCTTAAATCTAATGTTATTGTTCCTGAATATACTCTGAATTTTGGAACTCATTGAAGCATGCTTGATCAAAAAAAAAAAAAAAACAAAAGCCAAGAACCCAGTTGCTAGAAAACAGATTTCTCTTTCTTAATTAACTCACCAAAGTGCACAAGACAAGAAATCATTTTAATTTCAAAGACAGCAATAGCAGAATTCATCACAGAAAAAAGTTTATAAAGTAGCTTTGCAGCAGAAAGCCTATATGATGAATGGCAAATAGTAGTAAAGTGAGGCATGGGGGTGGGAGGATAATCAAAATAGTAGCTGCTGATAAAGAAATGTGCTAGCAATTCGTAACAGTGGGTTACTGCTTTAGATGTCAGATTTCCTAGAACAAATGGGAAGTTGCTAAGTCTTTTGATACTGCAAGCAATTGTTGCTATTTTTTTGAACAAAAAAAAATGAAGAACTGGAAGTTTGTGGAATATGTTTACTGTTAATCAACACATCTTAACCAAAGTTTTCACAATACTCGAAGCTACATTTAAGTTTACAATAGTCTCAATCACAAAAAACAAGCAGAACAATTAAACTACATAAGGCCTTATAAGCACAGTGTGTATTGTTGGAATATTTTGTTTACAATTAGGCTTCATGTAATTAAGTTTATCTTTCATAGTTTTATTCACGCAAAATGCATTCAAGGGAAAGGCGACTTAAATTTATTTCATTATGAGTTAATAGCAAAATGTCAATATTCTCTTTTTGCAACTCCTCCCACCCCACCCAGGCCTGATTAGTAAAATTTCCACACAATACTCAAAAAACAATAAGTTTTTACACCAAACATCCAAAATTAAACCTGATCAGACAACTGCAAACTTGCAAACTGTTTATTACAAGGTTGGATAAACTTCAAGGTTCTTCTTAATGACACATTGCGACTCTGAACAATCAGTGTTTAAAATTACATGGTTCAAGAAGTCTTCTGCATTTTAAAAGTCTTACTGGTTTCAAAGAGGTATTTTGTGCCCTCAGTAGCAATGATGTGAATGATACTTGCATTACAACAATTATAACTTATGGCATTATTTTGGCAAGATTAGGACTCCTGAGAACACACGAGTGCGTACATTTTATCATCCTGAAAGCTAAGGGACAACATGAGTACAAAATAACTAAAGTAAAACTAAGCACAAAAGGAATGAAAAATATGAGAAAAAATATCTATTTTATCCCCCTCTCCCTGTAACAGGGCATGAGTCATTTCCAGTGACTATTTATCCTTATTACATACATTAGTATATGCTCAAATTTCATGGCTATTACATTTTTACAGAACAACTGCTTAGAAGTCTGTTTTTTAATTGCACCTGTGCAACAGAGTAAGTCACAGTACACTTTGAGATGTTTAAAAAATATTTATAAACTTGGTTTTGATATGCTAAAGCACTTGGCAACACTTTTACAGCATTTGGTTTTATATAATTAAATTTTCTTACAGTACTCCTTGTGATCTTTTTTCTTTACATCTAAGAAGAAAAAACCTCACACAAAGAAATATAAACTGCCAAGTCTGACTGCATGATCATGTAATTCCAGTTTATAATGCTGGCATTAAAACCTTCATTAATTATGTTGACAAATCATTACCTGTACATTAAATGAAGGCAACCAAGATGATTTGAAAACACAACATTCAGGTTTTAAGTTACATATTTATCAAGGTGTGCAGTTCTGCAGTGAAATGAAAAAAAAACATGTAAATATACAACAAAAGTTACAAGTTCACCAGTTCCTGTGACACAAACTTTTTTAATCTTTCGAGGTACTGTCCATAGAGCTCCACATCATTATGGCCCGCTCCTTCTACCCACAGTGGTTCTACAGGTCTCTGGCAACGCTCAAATAATGCTAGGCCATGTGAAAAGTCAATTACTTCATCTTCAGTTCCATGGATTATTAAGACAGGAGATGTTATTTTAGAAATTTTGTCAATGCTGTAAGAAAAAGATTGTATCTATGAAAACAATGGCATAGTTCTAAAATACATGACAGGAATTTTCTTCAGTTAAGATCTACTTAGTTTTCCAGTCTTACAGAAACATATTGCAAAAAGACTTTGTTCACAGTTATCCAGACTAACAATTCACTAGATGGAGCTACTTGTAAGAACTAGGGATTTATGTGTTATGTATAGGAAAATCAATTACTTCTTTACAGATATCCATTAAAATGACCAGGGATGTAAAGTACCTAGAGAGTTTATAAAGTTGTGCAAACTTATTCAAATCAAATGGTCCTCTTGGATGTTATTCACTGATTTTTCTCCAACTTCTTTATTAAACCTTTGAAAAAAAATCTGGAGAATTTTCCAGACTACTTTTTTCTCTAGTTGAAAACTTCTGCAATAGCGAAAAATGCTAGCTGAATGAAAAAAAAAAACCTACAACTTACTTTGGGAATGCATCAAAGCAGTACGTCTTCTTCGTATCAGGAAAAGCTACTCGCATTCCTGAGGTCAGTGGAGAATGAAGAATTACAGCAGCACTTTCATACCTAGCAGCAAGATCCACAGACGGTACGGTTCCTATACTCTGGCCATATATAATCACATTTTCAGGGCGGATTCCATACCTAGAAGATCAAAAATGTTTTTAAAAGTAGCATATAAAGTGAAACAGACAAAATCTACAGAGTAAGACAAAAAAGGCATTTCTGAAGACAAAAATTTTCAGAAGGGTATCAACTATGAAACAGGAGCTGGTTGAAGAAGAAGCAAGTCTGTTTTATGACACTCCTGACTAAAACACACCATTTTTTACCTCTATTTGCAATAAAGCTTTTCCTTATGCCTGAATGATATTGAAATAACAATTTAATTTTTTTAAAGATGGATTTGTGAATGAACTGTGACTTGTATACTAGTTAAAAGTCTTTACTACTAACTCCAGTGAACCTACAACACAAAACTGATTAGAGCATTACTAGCTCTTTGGTTATCAAATGAATCAAAATCAAGCCTGCAAAAATTTGGTCAGCTTTACTCTTCTGATATGTGATAAAAGCTGCAAGCTGGTAACATAATTTATAAATTTAGTGAGACTTAAAGCATGCCCACATTGAGAGTGGTTGGTATAATAATATTGTGCACTCCACATAACATGTTTGTTCTTATCAACCTAATCCACAAGCAAGACAGCCCATCAGGGATTACAGAATTGAAGTCAAAGCCTCCCACCTAGTAAGATGCAATTAACAGGGGTAAACAAAAGAAATATCCACTTAACACTTATACAAGTGAGATTTAATGTATTTCTCTGCATCAGTGTGAATACAAAGAGCAAATGCTACCCAAATAACACTGGAAAAGCCTGTATGGAGAATGGCAGTGCCTGCAACAGAAATGAGCTACTGACACATCGCCCTGTACTAACCAGGTATCTTAGCACAGGTCAGACTGCAACAGTGTATTCCTTGGCAAAGGAACCACCTTGAACAGGAAGGGATACCACATTGCATTAAAAACAAAACCAAGAAAACCCCACACACAAAAACCCCCAAACCCAACAACAAACCAGCCAAACAAACCAACTCCTCCACATCAGACTGAAAAAAGCCTAACACCCCAAAACTAAACAAAACCCCCAAACCCAAATAATTGTTCTCATGCATTATCAAAAACCTGTTCAACTTTTTAAGTAAGAACAGCCTAGCTTAATGTCATTGTGGAACAGCATGAGGTAAATTTGATGTTTGCCACTATAACTCTAAAATAAATGAAATCAAGGGTAGTAAAGTGTACATGTTACCTCATCTACAATAAATGCATGCACCTTTTCTGTCAATGCTATATAACAACACCCATACCCACACAGAAGTTATCAAATTAGTGTATTTTGCATACCTCCAGTACAGTCACCAGGGGAGCAGAAGCAATGAAAAATTCTCCAATACCTTATAAACATGGGTAAATAACTGTATAGTAACTGTATAAGTAACAAAACACTAAAATCAGTAAAGTCCAAAAGACTCAAAAAGAGGAACATTAGGAAAAAGGATTTCATGTGTAACAACCAACAAAACAGCTCCCCCCAAATCCACAAATACTTTTCAATAAGCCAGAAAAAACATCCCCTAAGTTGCATTAGTATATAATAAACAGTTAATAAAAAAATATGTATCTAGGAAGATTTCAAGATTTTATTATTAAATTTTTATTATTACTTAAATGTTACGTATCAGCAGCAGAACTCATTAGGCATGCCAGTAACTTCCTAAATTTGGTTTAAAATCCACTGTTCACATCTAACATTCTCTATTTAATATTCATCTGTTTATTTAAATTGGATTCTGATAGAGCGAAACGTAAAAGCATTTAAAGTATTAGCAGAGACAGTCTCTGTCTGACACAGGAATCTTGCTGTATCATGACTACTTAATTACTATCAGTGTTTCCTAGAAGGAGTTTCTAGCCATAATTAGAGAATGATCAAATTAATACATCTAAAACACTAAGTCTTGATCACCAGCCTGGAATGATTATCAGATCCTCCACCTCAAAACACTTCTCAAAGAATAAGCAATTTCAAGCATTAACAAGATTTTCTCAAAACTCAACACACAAAAATACAATAAATTAAAGCTTTGAAACAAAAACAAATCTGTGGTCTTCACTATTTCTGCATCTCTTCTGAAACACCTGAGAAGAGCTTAGCACCTATCCTTTTACAATTAATCTCCCAATTCACATCACATTTGTTCATTCTGAAAGGACAGTATAGCCCTCCTTCCTTCCAATATAATCTGAACAAAACTTGAATTAACATCTGACACTTGCATCATTAGTATTGCATGCAGTTTGCTCAGCACATTATGATATAACACAGTTTTCAAATAATAAACCTAACAGTTTTCAAATAATAAACCTTGCCAATTATCATACTCGCATTTCCTTGGATGTTGAGTTCTACAAGATATAGGCCATTGCACAGGAATTTAAATCACAACTTGAAAGGATATTTTGGAACTTATATTCTCCTCTCATTATTCTTTCCCCTGTTTTTTGATCAAATTCCTTCAGCTTAATGACAGATAAATGATGGCTACAAAAAAATAGGCCAAGAAAAGCATTTACAATATTGGATTAAAGTAATCCTTTCTCCATCACAGTCAAGTAGATTGTCTCACAGTGCCCATCAGATATGACATGTTTTTCAATCTGTAAACTAAAATAATGAGGTCAATAACCAGAAGTAGTGGTTCAAAGTAGACTTCTGAATATTCTGGCTTGAAGAGGAAAAAAACCTAAGTAATCAACCCCCGTCCTCCCAAATAACAAACCCCAAGCAGCTTGGAAAACAGAGATCAACATCTCCTGTTTCCAGTCTTCACCCTTCCCTTGAACAGGTGTAGAATGCTGACCCTGGCTGGATGCCAGGCACCCACCAAAGCAGCTCTCTCACGGCACAGCTGGACAGGGGAGAGAAAATTTTACAAAGGGTTCACAGGTTGAGATAAGAACTGGGAGAGATCCCTCATCAAATACCATCATGGCCTGAACCAGCTAGAATTAGAGATATTAATTGAATTTATTACTAACAAAATCAGAGCAGGATAATGAGAAGCAAAACAGACCTTAAAAATACCTTTCCCCCATGCCCTCTCCTTCCCAGCTCTACCTCCTCCCCTGCAGCACAGGGAGAAAGGGAATGGGAATTATGGTCAATTCATCACATGGTCTTTCTCACACTGCTGAGGGAGAAGAGTCCTTCCCCTCCTGCACCATGTCTCTCCCACTGGAGACAGCTTTCCATGAACTTCTCATTCTGAGCCCATCCCACAGTCCCCTTCAAACTCTTCAGAATGGGTCACTGTTCCACAGGGTGCAGTCTTTCAAGGACAGGCTGCTCCATTGTGAGCTCCTTTCTCCATAGGCCTCCCACGGGGTCACAGACACCTCTCAGGCATCCCCCTGCTCTGGCATGGGGCTCCTCCATCAACTGCAGGTAGATCTCTGCATCCCCATGGACCTCCAAGGGCTGCAGAGGCACAGCTGCTTCTCTATGGTCTGCACTATGGGCTGCAGAGGAGTCTCAGTTCTGGCACCTGGAGCACCTCCTGGTCCTTCTCCGCTGACCTTGGTGTCTGCAGAGTTGTTCGTCTCACATCTTCTCACTTCGCTCTTCTCTGGCTGCAATTACAACTGCGCAATGATTTTGTTTTTTACTTCTTCTTCTTAAATGTGTTATCAGAGAGGCACTACTATTATTTCTAATTGGCCCAACCTTGGCCAGTGGCACATCCATCTTTGGAGCTGGCAGGGATTGACTCTGCCAGACATGGAGGAAGCCTCCGGCAGGTTCTCACAGAAGTCACATTTGCAGNGATAGTAAGAAAAGCCAAGGAGGTCCTTGAGCGCTTGGGAAAGTACCAAGGAAGGGAGTTGTAGCTGAAGGAATGAGAAGAATCCCTGAAAACAAAAGCCACCTGTGGGAAAGACATGTAAATGTAACTTTTTATAGTTAACCAATGATGTTACGACTAGTAGGCATAATTAACTGTAATAGTATATAAGCACTTAGTACCACGAATAAAGTTGAAGCTTGCTTATAAGTCATATGGATTTGTGTGTCTTGCTTCCCTCACCGTCGGCACTACTCCTTTTGATAGACTCATAAATGCCTGTTAAACCCCAAGAAGTTTAGCGTCAAATTATCAGTTGACTGCACACTTGGTCTCCCAAAGGAGGAGTATCAGATCAAGAGAAAAACTGGCACTAACATTGTTCCCTTAATCAGTGCCTTATAAGCACAGGCCATTCTGAGGAAGGGGAATGTGACATTTACAGAGCCAGATGCCTCATGTAGTTCTTCTGGTTACAAGAGGTCAAAGAAGTGCTGTAAAAACTGATGCTATCTTTGAAAGCTCATTACGTTGATAATAGGACTAATGTAAACACTGCTGTCCACTCGAGTAATCTTAGATAAGTTGTGTCAGCACAGGCAGGCTTTAAGTTTGGGGGTGATGGTAATGGTGGGTGTTTTTAGGTTTGGGGATGTTTTTTTTAAGCCATAATCACCATAAAGGACCTTGGAACAAAATCTTAAAAGTAGCTATGAACAGATGTACCTTTTCAGAGGAAACACTCTTCCTCAGGGACAAATTATTCTGGGCAGAATCTGGTGCAAAATTTGATAGATATTATCTGAAGTTTAAAGGCTGACTGCAACATCTCTTTCACAGAGCAACTGAAATTTCAATTCCTTTCAACACCAGATTCATCCTTTATGTTCACACACTTAAAGGTTACCTGCCTGGAAAGCAGATGGAATTTAAAGAGCAGTTTTGACACAGAACCACATGTACCTGTGCTCTCATAAGCTTCCTGACATCCACACAGTATCTGAGAACTCACAAATTTCTGCCTCATCACCACACTAAAGGCACAGGTTGATGTCACTTCAAAGCTCAGCTACTGACAAACAGAAAAGAACCACTTTCCTATTTGCAGCTTCAGTAATGAGTTCCCCCTCATTAGGTTTTAACAATTAGTTAAAGAAACAAAATAAATCTTTTCTGGGAGCAGTGGAGCAACTACCTTTGTGCTCCACTGTGCAGTCTGTCTTCAGGGATGGAGAAGCAACAGCATGTAGAGGGTTAGAGGATGGAGTAAGTAAATATTGTTGTAACTGTGCAATCAGACCACTGCCTGGAACTAGGGCCCAAGCCAACATTAATGAAGCCAGTATCCTTTTCTGTGGCCCTGCAAACACTGACCAGATACAGATGGTCTCTTGTAAAAGAGGCAACCTAAACAGCCCTGGCCTAATCTTTTCAGCTTCTGGTAGGGTAAGGCCTGCTAAACAAAAATGAAATACTCTTTTTCTTTTCCTTTTTGATGAATTTCACATACTTTAGCACAAACTCTTTCACCATTTATTGATATTTCTGTCTCTGCCCTTTGCTAAACACTTAGTGGTGGTCCACCTTTTCTCTGCCCCTCCATTCTCTTTTTTTCTCTTCATGAAATCAAAGAACAGTTTGGGTTGGAATATTATATAGTCCAGGCCCCTGCCATAGGGAGGGAATATTCCACTAAATCAAGTTGCTCAAAGTGCTCTCTGACCTTTCCTTGAACACTTTAATTGGATTATACATCACTCACATTGGATATTCACCTTATATTTTCATTGGATGTATACCACATTACTATGATGTGCAATATGCAAACTATAAAATGCATGTCCGGCTGTAACAAGGTAGGTAGAGTATTTTGTTTCTTTGTTTTTGTTTTGAACTTCAGTTACCTTTAAGAAAGAAATATGAGCAGAAATTACCATGCTACACTGCTGGACACTTAAAAAATACCTGCTTTTATCCAGATACACCTAAGGGAGAGAGAAAGTAATTTATTTTTTACTTCTGAGCTACTGCTCCTGATCTAGAAGACTCAATTGCCTTACAATAATGAAATAAAGTATCAATAAAATCAACTTTAGGGGGATACATTTTCCATAGTACCTCTTTAAGCTTGCACTA
This sequence comes from Pardalotus punctatus, assembly GCA_013400915.1. NCBI lineage: Eukaryota > Metazoa > Chordata > Aves > Passeriformes > Pardalotidae > Pardalotus > Pardalotus punctatus. Next base: position 10,802 of record VZTX01021572.1, on the reverse strand, counting down.
ATGAAGAGTCGCTAGATGCTCTAGAGAAGCTACTGTTTGTGAAGCTATTGCAACACACACATTTAGAAAACTGACCCAGCACTTGGGGCACATGGAACAAGGGGGAACATCCTAAGGGAATTTTCAATGCACCTTCAGAATCTTTTGTCATTATGGGCATAACACATCAATACAGCTGCAAGTTACAGAACATGAAGGGCATGAACATTATCCACACCTTTAACTATCAACATTCCAGGCCATGAATAAAATTCAGGAGCATACAGCTCTTCCTCAATTTACGTGCATGTTCCTCTTCTTGTGTATGCAATATTTTACACTGGAAAAAGAAAAATGGAACTACATTTTATGAGACGCAAGCCAATTGTCCACATAGTAATCAACAAACTGCACCTTTTCTGCCTCTCTCATAACAGTTTGGCCTCTTCTAAACCTTAAAATGCTACCAATACACTTGTTCTAATGTCAAGATTTCTCTTCCATGATAATTGAACTACTTTTTCCTATCAATTTAAATAAAAGCTCAATTGCTCTCCAAATGTACAAAGTTAAAGTACCTGAACTCCTAGCTGAACCCTCACCTCTGCCCCACTCCTTCAGAATGAAAAAAAAAGTAATTTCTGAATTGTCATATGACCTCTTCTAGCCAACATCTCAAGAGATTCAATATTATTCCTATACCTGGCTGTTCAAATTATGGACATTCTGTCCACTTTGATGCATCATCTGATGGTGAGATTTACCCTTCAATTTTTCTATTATTATACAGTCCATGATAAGCAACAATGAAAGGACTGTTTGCCTTCTTACAGGTAAATCTGGTCATGAGGCAATTCTGGCAAGTCTTCAGAGGTTTCTGAATGAGCGCCACTTGTCCTGCATTTGCCTAGGGCTGGTTAAACCCTTCCACCCTTGCTAGCATGTCATCAAAGGCCTTCAGAGACCAGAACAGCAGAAAACAGGCGTATCCCAAAATGACTCCTGGTATTTCAACACTTGGTAGCTATGATAGTCGGACAATGAGTGTCCTCACTTGCAGCTTTTAAATTGCACCATGAGCATGAATATACAAGAATGTGCAACTCTTCCAAACCTGATGAAGGCAGTGAATTACACTCCCTTCTTTCATGGTCACCATCCACACACGTAGCTACTGTAGCTACTGCTTCCTATTAGAATACTCAAAGGTAAAGAATAGGGACATAAATCATCATCGGCTGTTTACCTGTTCTGATAGGCTGCCAAAATAGTTTTCTGTAATCACTTACATGAATGTTAATATTCACGGCAAAATCTCATCATCAGCCTCAATACCAGTTCCAGAGTATTTCACCCCAGGTGTCCAGTACCCACTGGATAGCTGTGCCGATTTACAGGTGAGTAAGTGGATTGTCCTTCCAAGATACAAAACTTAAGGTGCTATCAAGGCTTCACCACAAGCAGTTTTGTTGACTGTAGAATTAAGTCTTCATCAGCATATCAATTACCCCAGAAACACCTTTTATTGCTGGGTTCTGTGATCCCATTTTCCAGAACAGTGAATGCAGGGAGCTATGGGTAACTGTGGGATCAACTTTGAAAGGTAACTTCTCCATTCTTCATCACATCAAAAACTTTTACATCACAGTTTAAAAGTCTAGGGTCCCCGTCTTATCTCATCTCATCTCATCTCATCTCATCTCATCTCATCTCATCTCATCTCATCTCATCTCATCTCATCTCATCTCATCTCATCTCATCTCATCTCATCTCATCTCATCAAACAAGAATTTCCAAGGAGTTAAAGCTATACTTACAACTATCCTGCAAACAATCCATTGAATTAATTTGCTTTTGCAGAATTAGTTATATTAGTTAAAGGTGGTGCCAGTGTGACACTGACAGAATAGGCTATGCTATGAAAGTGAATCAGGGTTGCAGCAAATACTCAAGTGCTCTGTTCTGGTCCAGATATTCACTGAGTATTTTAACACAGCTGAGCACTGTCTCAGGGCTCAAGAGAATACCATGGATGGATAACCAAACTGTGAGCCAGTATATCCAGATCCATGTCCTGAACCTCTCCATGATACACCCAGCATTCAGATACAAGGATGAGACCAAGTCTGCCAATTGTAAAGCTGTTCTAAGTACTACAGGTGTGACCAGTAACACCAACCTCTTTTGCAGCAGTGTACCAAACTCAGTTCACATTTGGGAAATCTACAAGCTGGGCAGACCAATGCAAACTTTATACACTCTATAGAGTTACTTAATTTCTACAGGAGGTGAAAAAAAGAAGAAAAAGGCAGACAAAAAAAAGGGACTGAGGTGAGGTCCTTCTTGAATGCAAGAATATCTTAGAGATGTAAGATATATTTAGAGGTCCCTCCAACAACATCTGCTCAGCAAAGAGCACGTTTAGATGGGACATTACAACCATAGAATAGTTTGAGTTGGAAGGGACCTTTAAAGATCCTGTAATTCCACTTTCTCTGCCATGGACAGTGATACCTTCCACTAAACCAATTTGCTGAAAGCTTCATTCAACCTGGCCTCGAACACTTCCAGGGATGGGGAAGCTGCTCACAATTTCTCTGGCAACCTGTTCTTCTCTCAGCAACTTCTCTGGGCAACCTGTTCCAGTGCCTCATCACCCTCATAGAAAAGAATTTCTTTCTTATATCTAACCTTAATCTACCCTCTTTCAGTTTAAAGCCATTACCACGTTTCCGACCAATTATGAACAATCTTATTTGTTTAGAGAAAGTACACTTCATTGTTTAAGAATTGATGTGAGAATTCAAATTGCAATCACATTTACTTGTAGGTTTTCTATTCAAATATCCATTATGAGGAGGAAGAGACAATAATTACAAATTAGTTTATAAAACAGATCCTGTGAACTGACATAAAGTATTATGTTTCACCTTCTAGTTCTCTTCCATTTTCTGTTACATTTAAATAATTCAGACTGTCTTCCACATTATTCACAAACCACATCATGCTTTTGGTAAATGTTACTGAGTATTTCACCAAGTAGCTAACTTCCAGATCACCTACCAGGTACAAACCATAGTCAACAGTGCACCTGTTGCAGCTCTTGGCTTATGGAACAGTCATATGTCACCTTTCCACTGTAATAAAAATAAACCCCAGAAGCTAATCTAACAACATAGTATGTGTTTTTGAACAGATGAGGCTGAAAACCTGTCCCCTGTGGTTGAATGATGTTTATGATAAGCTTTTCTCCTACTTTAATACATGAATAAAATATGCTTCTTTGAAAAGAAGTATCATACTGTGTTATAATGTAAAAGAAATGTAAGACTGTGCATGCATTTGAAACAATGAAAAGGGATAATCCACTCATTAATACTGCATCGATGAAGTTCTAAACTCACTGTGACACCTACCAGGCTCCAGGATTTAGAGTCCACGTGTCCATACACTAAGTCATATCCCTGACACAATAATTATTAAACAGTGTGCTCAAGTTGCAATGATGAAGCCATAACAAGACCCTTCACATTTTTACACCTTTTTGGTGTAAAATACACAATGTACTCGGATCTTTTTGGTGAGCAGCTATTCTTATGATTGCATACTATTTTAAAAAATAATTTTTGTAGTTTGGGTATTTGTAACATGAGAAGAATATTAATCTAAATTGAACAAATTATGGTGAAAAATGCTCTCAAATTAGAGAAACTGCACTTACTTGGTGCAGGATTGTCACCTGTTTCAGTGAATATATTCGGAGTATTTCATTTTACTATTTTATCTCCCACAAACCCAGAGGCTTAAAACACAGAAATTGATGAAATAACATCCTTCCGTTTGCATTTCTTTTCTTGTCAATTTTAATTCTACTTGAGTTAACACCATTGCTCCAAATTCCTCTTTTCTTTTCCCACCATAATGTACCCACACAGATCCATTACAACCTCTCCCACACATTATATTTGGTGAAGATAGCTTTCTATATAAAGCAAAAAGATGTTTCTCTCTTTGGAAATGCTGTAGCTGCTAGCTGGAATTCTGAAACAAAGGTTATCTCAACACCATTCAGAAATACAGAATTTCACCAAGTTCTCTTGTACCAG
>VZTX01021571.1:0-12282 GCA_013400915.1 Pardalotus punctatus | reverse complement strand
TGGGGGAATTAACCCCGCCTGGCTCTGTGCTTCCAGGGACACCCCAGGGATGGTTTGGGGGCCCCCCCGGGTTCCGGGGAAGCAGAGGGATGTTCCTGCCTGCAGAGGCAGCATCAGACCCTGGGAGCAGGCACACGGGCTGGCTCTGCCGCCAGCAGCTCGGTGACGGGAGCCTGGCGAGCCCCACCCACAGCAGCGCAGGGACCGCAGCAAGTTCCAGTAGAGCAGGGGGTTTCGGGGAGGGGGACACACACACAGCAGTGTCCCCTCGGAGCTGAGCCTTTCCAGCCACTCTGTGTCCCCAGAGCCTCAGTCTGGTTTGCCCTCATCCCTCCTGGCACCACTCTCCTTCCCTGCCTCTGCTCCCTGCCCTCCCCTCTCCCGGCTCCATGACCGCAAGTTCTGCCTGGCTCCCTGGGACTCATCTCCAGAACGGCTGGGACAAGAGCTCTGCCCCACGGAGAGGACAGACAGACAGACAGACAGAGTGTCTGACCCACGGCAGAGGCCAAGGTCACACAGGCTGTGAAAGGGCAAAATCCCACCGCATCCTGTTTGGTCCGGAGAGCGGCTGAGGGCTGCTCCCGCTCCTCCACGTGATGGATGAGCCTTTGGCAGCCCCCCAGTCCCAACGGGGCCGGCCAAGGGCCAGCAGTGCCCTCCCTCCGCCCTCTCCTTCCCCGCGGTCACAAGGTTTCAGTCAGCAAAAGGCAAATTTTATTCCGTCTACGCACACTTTATTATTGTTATAAATAATAATAAATCACTGCGTCGGGAAGTGGATTTACGGAGCAGGAAGGGACATGGAGGATGGTGAAACACCTCTCATTTCCCCCCGGGATTGTGAGGAGTGAGAGGATCCACCTGTGTCAGGGGGAAATAAAATCCGAGGGGATGTGATGGGGGGGCTGGAGGGGATCAGGACAGAGGGGCTGCGGGAAGGGTTTTCCCACCACACCCCCTGCTTTGGACACCTCCTCTCCTCGCCTGGCCCCAGTGAATCCTCTTGGGACCTGTTGTATCCCAAGTACTGCGATTTCCAAGTCCTTTTGATGGCATTGGCTGCCCTCCCTTCCTGAGGCATTTATGGGAGGAGGAGCCCCCACTGCCACCAGCTCCCAGGGCTGTCTTCTGCTCTGGGCAGGCTCCAGCTCCCAGTGTCTGTGTCAGACCCAGGGCGACCTCCCCAGTGCCTTTGGGGACCTCAAAGAAGGGATGAGAGGGAGCTGCATGAAAATTCTGCTTTTTGGTTATTTCCACCCCCCTCTGCTTTGTTGAGTGAGGTCATGGCTGGAGGAGCTGCCTGATGGGACTCAGCCCATGACCACAGCCATGGAGATTCCAGCTCCCCACCCAGCCCTCCCTGGGGCTGAGCGACAGGTCAGCTCAGCTCACAGATCAATGGAAAACTGCATTTTGAGCAAAGGCTCAATTCCTTCCGGTTTTGTTTTTTTTAAAGAAATTCTGTTGTGTTTTGGTTTGATTTTCAAGGTCAATTGGCCAAAAAAAGCGACTGCTGCCTACAAGGACTCCACAAGCTGCTGACATGGGACCAGCAGTGTCTGGGTATCTGGGTGCTCCAGCTCTGCCGGGGCAGGAAGTGAGTTGGGGACAATCCCCAGAGCGGGGACAAGGGGGGCTCCACCACTGCAACACCAAGAGCTTCCAGCCCTGCTGCCTGTGGAGCCTGAAGGTTCCCTGGTCCCACGCCATGGCTGTACCTGGGAGAGTGACAAGGGACAGCAGGGAAGGGAGGAAAAGGTGCTGAGTTGATCGCAGTGGTGGGGAAAAAAGGACACGGAGGAGGGGGAGAAGCAGCAGCAGGAAGGCAGCAGGGTGGAGGAAGATCCGAGCCCCTCCTGGCTGCTGAGGGAGGTTCAGAGCACCCCAGCGTGGGTACCCTGGCCCAGACCCGCGGATACCCAGGGTCCCCATTTGCCGCTGGCTGCGCCACCTCACAGTTTGCTGGTGAATCCACACACAACCCCCCCAGGTGGTCTGAGGGGACACGGCCACTCACTGCCCCCAGCCAGCAACACACAGAGAGGATGGAACCCACAGACCCCTCCAGGCAGAGACCCCCAGTCCCCACCATGGCTGCAGGTGAAAGACCCCATCACCACCCTCCCATTCGCTCCCATCCCACATCCAAGACCTCCTTTCCAAGGCCAAATCACCCTTCCCAGGAGCAACGTCACAAACCCCCGATGTCACATGTCCCGAGCGCCTGTCGGGGGCTCTGTCTTGCCACCTTCTTTGTTTTCCTTTTGTCACGGCTCTGGCTTCAGGCTCAGTTTCTCTTGGCCTCCCTTGTGTCACCGCCTCAGCTCGGGAATTCCCCCAGCTCACCACGCTGCATTGAACACGTTCCCGCTCCCGCCTGTCCCCGCTAATTAGCGCGGCTGACCGGGTTTCCTTCATCAGCGCTAATTGGCCAGGGCCGTGTTTGTGCCGTCCCCTTCCTGGCTCTCGCCGGGCCCTGGGGTGATTTTAGCGCAAGAGAGAAGAGAAATGAAATCAAACTCGATGTGCCCCCTCTCTCTGCACACTGACACCGACACCTGCCGCTGGGGCACCGCGGGGCTCAGGGCTCTGGGGAGGCTCCTCAAGCCAAACCCACCCCTGCAGTTCTGCAAAGCCTCTTTGCACCCCACCAGTGGCGACCATCACCCCTCTGGGGACCCACTGGCTTGACCACCCCTTGTTTCTTCATCCACAGCCCTCTGCACCCGGCTCCAGGCACCTGCTGGAATCACCAGCAGTGTCCTGGGGTAATGCCACCCCAGCTAGGCCAGGTGCTGGGGACAGCCCGCGGGTGGCACCTGGAGCTGCTCAGCCCTGCTCCCCGTTAGCTGCGGGTTGATGTGATTGATCCGCACCATCCCCCTGGAGCTGTCCCCAATGCGTTCCAGGTGATCCAGCATGGGAGGGACAGCGGCTGCAGGGCTGGGGGCAGAGGGCACGGTGTCACGGGGGTCTCACAGCACCAGGTCCCTGCTCTGTCACTGCCCTGACCCCTGTGGCCCCCCCGATGGTCTGGGACCGCCTGTCCCAAAGGAGGGTGCTCTCGTTAGAACCTTCTCCCATGTACAGGTGAATGCACACGTGTGTGTGTGTGTGTGTGTGTGTGTGTGTGAGAGGGAGAGAGACCAGGGCTGTCCCCACGTGCACGGGGAAGGAAGGAGAGCTGGACCTGGAGAGAGCAAGGGAATTTGGGAATTTTGCAAGAGGGATGTCCCTCTGAGAGGTGCACGGGGATTTCCAGGGGTCTCTGTGCAGCAGGATGTGGGTTTGGTGTCTCTGTGGACTGCAGGGGGATTTGGGAAGTGTCTGTCAGTCGGCAAGGGGGGCTCAGGGGTGCTCTCTGTGTGGGAGGGCAGACCCGGGGGTTATGGGGGCAGGGGGTGGAGGCCACAGAGCTGCACATGGATGGAGACACTGGGTGGGATGGACGGGACTACAGAGCAGGGAGCTGTGCCCTGTGCACCTGGAGCCAGTCCCCTGTGCTCTGCTAACAAGGGGGACCAGCCCCAAGCTCCAGCCCCGGGCTCTGTCTGTCTGTCTGTCTGTGTGTCTGTCTGTCTCCTGGGGCTGCTCTGCCCCCACCTCCTCCACCCTCCCCCTCACATCTGGCCAGCAGCAGCTTATTTTTCCTCCAGGGTTGCGACACTGAGCCACGGGATGTTTTTCCTCAGCCTCCCCCACAGGGAGAGGGTGGGGGAATTGTCTTGGCCAGGGACAGCAACAACACAAGGCCTGAAACACCTCCCATCCACTGTCCCCAAGTGCAGAGAGGGGACACCAGGCTCTACGAAAAGCAAATGAGACCAGGGTTGGAGAAGGGAGAGTGGATTCCTGCTGGTGATGAGGAAGGGTGAGGGAATCCCCACCGGGTCTGGTTCTGCAGACTCTCCAGGACTGGGGAACAGTGACCCTGCCAGTGATGGAGGGGGGCAAATGGATCCCCCTGGGGCTGGAGAAAGGGCTGTAACTATGGACCCCACGGTCTCCTCAGTCCTCATCCACAGCCATTTCACCCTCCACTCAAAGGCCTGGGAGACCAGAGGATGGGGGTGCCCCGAGAGCAGGTCTGGGGGACACAAGATTGGGGGTGCCCTGAGAGCATCCCCACTGCTGGAGCCAGGCAGGGGCTGAACCACCCCCCACCCTCAGCCCAGCAGCAGCACCGGAATGGACAGACCCCATCTGTGCCTCCCTTTCCCCATCAGAATGAATACCATTCATTCAGAAGAAACCATTTTATTATTTTTTTTTTTCCCAAAGAAAAAAAGCAATATAAATATTAGAGTATAAAACTTGCGTGTAACACATCGACATTGGTCTATATGGGTATAAGAAGGATATAAGCATATATATAATATATAAGTATAATTCAATATTAGACACATTGAAAGGGCAAACGTGTTTCATTTCACGTACACTCGGAGCACAGACCACATGGAAAGAAGATACAGAGAAAATTGAAAATACTGATGTCCACAAGTTAGTTACCGCGATTAAAAATAACACGCCACTAAATACACGACACTCACTACGCTACCTCAGATTGCAGATTAAAAAGAAAATATAAAGACTACGATTCAGCTACAGCGTTTCTAGAGGGGGGGGCAGGTGGCAGCTGCAGGGGACAGGGTGGGAACCGCTCCCAGTGCAGCCAGCGCCAGAGGTGGCTGGATCCAGATGAAACATGGAGGATGCTCCTGCTGCCCTGGGTATGGGGAGGGGGCAGGGGTGGGGAGAGCCTGGCTGAAAGGGCTGGATCTGCTCGGGTGAGTTAAGTGTTAGTGATTAAAAAAGGAAAAAAACAACACACACCCCCTGGGAAACTCGGTGCAGCCTCTTCCTGGCCACCCCACAGCTCCTCTCCTGCCTCTGGCTACACAAAGCCCCCGTCTGCCTCCCCAGGGGGCTCAGAGCTGCTTTGCTAAGGGGAGCTGGCCTGGTGCTTTGGTGATGGGCACATGGAGAAACTCTAATCCTCATCCTTCAATTCTCCCCACAGCGTGCAAAGCTCAGAGTGGGAGCATCACCTCCTCCGGGCTGGCCCCACATGGTCCCATGGGACACTCCCCCAATTATTGCCCCTCCTTTTGCAGCATCCCCCCCTGCTCCTGGGTCCCCTGTCTGGATCTGGTCCCCAAACACCACCAAAACAACCATCACTTACTCAGTCACCAACTCTGCACCAAAGCCATGCACCAGCAGCTCCGCGGATCCCACCCCTTCGGACGAGAACCTCGCAGAACCGCCTTATCACCCCAACCAACCTTTTGGGGTCCGAACAAGAAGCAATGAGTTTCCCCACCCCGCCTGAGCCATCCCACCCCCTCCCACCCCTTCCCCAGGGCAGGCCCGGCGCGAGGCTCGGGCGGCTGCCGGCGCGTTCACACCACGTGGGCATGCGAGGACTTCTCCGGGTCCGTGGAGCTACTGCGCTAGTGCAGGTGTGAGGTGAGGGACGTGCATGCAGACACCTGTGCAGACAGTGAAGCGTCGTCCCCGTGTCCCCTGCGCGGGGACCTGGCCAGGCCTGGCCGCGGGGGAGCGAGGCTCTCTTAGCCTTAATTCCATAAGAACATTGACTGTACATATAAATATTTACTGCAAAGAAGGTTTGAGATGTGTCTGCTCTTCGGAGACCCCTAGAACCGCCGGGGCAGCTGCCGCACACCTCGGCATGCTCCTCATGGAATTCCCTGCCTCTCACACAGCAGGAGGGCTTTTTCCTTATCATATTTCAGGCCATTAGTGGTTACACTTCAAAAAAAAAAAAAAAAAAGAAAAAAAAAAGAAAAAATGTTTAGGATGCAGCTTTGCCATATTCCCTTTGACTCATGCAATATAAACACTTATTTTCTATTTCCAGATGACAGGTAAGCAGGAACTGAAGCACTCCCTACCAACTTCCAAATTCCAAAATCCATCACTATCATTGACTGGGGGTGAATTTTACGAATGGAAAATTTAAGAGCAAAGAACTGGAGCATGGGCTCTAAGCTAAGAACTTGCTTTTCCTTTCCAAAAATAGTTGAAGGGCTATAAATTAAAAGATCCACATTAAAATTATTTACAGTGGGCAAAGCCGAGCACAAGCCTTGTGCCTTTCTCGGACTACCTGGAAGAAAATCAGATCCAAAGACATGGCAAAAGACCTTCCGCCTTTGCATATTCTAATACCCGAGGGATTGTATAAAACATTATTCACAGGGCACTTGTTTGCGTTCAGTTTAGATTCCGGATTGGTTTTCATCATGAGACCTGAGAGCAGCGAGCCCCTGCTCTCAGCTCTGATGATGCTGAGATACATTCGCAGCATTTCCTACTTTTGCATCACAAAAAAAAAAAAATTCACATTCGTCCTCCGGCCTGGGCTGTGGTTTTGGGGGAGTGCTGGAGCCGGCTGCCCTGTAGCTCTAAGGTCTCCTTCTTCTTCTCTACTTCTTCTCCTTCTTCCCGGATTTCTTCTTGTTGCCTCCGGCGGGGGCGGCGTTCTTGGCGTCGCGCTTGCCGGCGGCGTTGGTGAGGGTGGCGTTGCTGCCCGGGATGTAGACGTTCTGCCGGTAGTCGGGGACGTGCTGCAGGGTGAACTGGGGGCCGTAGCGGGCGCTCAGCCCCATCGTGCCATTGCCGCCGCCCAGGGTCGAGTTACCGTCAGCAGCTTCTGTGGGGAACGCCGGGGAAGGGGGGAAAGAGAAAGGCAGGATGTTAAAGCCAGCTGGAGACCCCAACCCAAGCCCCAGCAGCCCCACGGGGTGTCAAACCCAAACCAACATCGCCCTTCAGGGCTGTGCTGGGGAGCCTGGCACAGAACCACCCCCTCCTCCCGAAACTGCCCATTACAAAAATATTGTGCAGCCACACCATTACTAATGCATTAAAGGAAATCCGATATTTATTTATTTTTCCGCCGCATTTAAAACCCTGCCCGCGGTATTTTTCTCCAGCCAGGTTTATTCGGGGAGCAGGACACAGGGGATGAGAAAGAAAACCCCTCCCCTGCAATACCGCAAAATGGCTCTAGGAAGCCGAGCACGAAGGGAATCAATGCCAGAGCCTGTCTGATGGTCCAGATCTGGGAGCAGGGGGAGGGGAAGGCAAATTCATTCCTGTCGCTATGCAAAGCTCCGGCACGGAGAGAACAAGCACGGGAGTGGGGTGGGGCAAGGGCCCCCCCGGGATGCTGGGGCTCTGCTGGATGGCGGAGACCAGATGGAGATGGGGGGATGCGCGGAGGCAGGGGGAGAAACGAGCACGGGGGGATGGCAGGACTCGAGTGATGCTGTTGCCATGAGCTGCTGCAGGATCTGCTCCAGTGCAGCTGCCTGTGCACGGCGCAGGGTGGGATCCTTGCACAGCCGGCCTCAGGAAGGGTAGCCTTTGTTTCAGATACTGCGGCTCCCATCTCAGTCTAACTGCCTCATGCTCATGGCTGGGGCCAGGCTCTCCTCAGAGCCTGGGGACACCCAGCAAGGGCACCCAAAGGGCCCGAGGCAGAGCCCAGGGATGCTGCTCTCTCCTTTCACAGATTGTGGGAACAAAGAAAAACAATGAGCAGAGAGGGTGGGCTGGGTCCCCTCGTGTTTCTCCTCGCTCCTGTGCACACCTCCATGTTGTCTTTGCTTTTCCCTAAGCAGATGGAGGTGGCTAAGCCAGCCAGAAAGCTGGACAAAAAGCTGGACCTCATCCCACCAGCCCCCTGAAATATGGCTGTGTACACATTCCCTTTGCAGGGGTCGGAAGGATGAAGCAACAGCAGTTTGAGAAGTTGCAGATGCTCTGTCGGAGCGGGCGGAGAGGAAAACACAGCGAGGCCGAAAACAGGCACGATATTGTGCACCAGGGCAGGGGCCATGGTGTACAAACATGGGGAAATACCTCTCACTTCCTGCTCTGGAAGCATTCCCTGCAGGAGAATTCTTCCAGAGCCCCCATTAAATGGGTTCCAGACCTAGCAGAGCTTGGGGGACCTTGGGCTGGGGAGACGTGTCTGTAATTAGTGATATTCATTGCTAATCCTCTCTCGCCTCAGCAGCAGCTTGTTTCATTAGCAACCAACTCAAGCCCAGAGCATCAAGGTGTTACAAACCATCCCCATGGGATGAGGTGACTGGAGATGCGCAGGGACCATCCCACAGGTGGATGGACTACAGCCTTCAGCCACGGGGAAGGTTTTGCCTCGACTGTCCCAGCTGGAGTCAGCCCAGTGAGAGGCTGGGTGGACTCGGGCACCTTCTCCTCCCTGGGTACTGCTGCCCCCCTGGGCCATCCCAGACACACCAGGGCTCTGAGCAGTGAGGCTGGGGGCTGCCAGCACCATCCAAGTGCCCATGAATTCATTTGCAGTCTCAGCACAGCTTTCACCAGGGAAAAAAAGGCACTGGTGAAGTTCCCAGGCTGCCAGTCGGTCCTGGGTTAGGGTGACCGGCTGTTTCTAGGTAACACTGACATTAAGGCTGAAAGGAAGAGAGAAAAGGAACAATAGAGGGTTCTAAATGGGCACCGAGGTGCTCTTGCCAAGCAAAGCACTTCAGCTCTTGTTGCTGGAAAGGTCACGCTCAGCCTCTACCAGCAGCCTGTCATTATCCCAAACGGTCCTGAGGAGGAAAACAAGAATTTGGGCTTCGGCAAAAATAACCAACGAGCGGCTCCATCACCCCCATGGGCAGAGGGGAGGCCGGGGGCAGCCCCAGAGCACGTGTTGCTGCAGCTGCTGGTGGGGCTTTCAGGGGAACCAAAATAGTGTGTCTACCCCTGCCTGGTGGGACAAGGACCTCCTTGGGCTGCCTTTCTGTCTGCTCTCCTACCATCCCATGGCACCTCAATAAATTCTCCCTGGAAGCCAGAGTATTTTAAGGACAGGATGTCTGCCTTTTAGTGTCTGGCGTCCTGGAGCATCTGTGCTGCTTGGGCTGTCCTAGCAGCTGCCTCTGCCCATTCAGATCGCTCAAAACTGGCTTTTCCTATTGCTCCCGGTGGCAAGGGAGGAAGATCCAGTGGAAGGATGGCTGGCAAGGGAGACAGAAGTCCTACAGCAAGGTCACAGTCCTGGAGGAAATCAGGTCCCCAGGTACTCTGACTTGTGATGCTAATTTAACCACTGGGAAAGTGATTTAATCCTCAAAGGACCGGATTGTGCAGGCTCGGCCTGGCAGGGCTGGCTCTGCCTCCTGCTGAGGTGAAGGATAAACCCCTGGCCAGGGTAAGGAGGCATCCAGGACATCACCGTGTCACTGTGTCCCACCTGTCACCCTGGAGCTCAGACTGAGCTCCGTGGGTGACAGAAGGATCATTTAAATGGCCAGGAAATCACACCCAGAGATGGGTAGCTCAAAGCTTAATGGGCAATTAGCACTGTCCCTAATCAAAGCCTGCTCCAATCAACACTATTGGCATAGAGAGCAGGAACGGGGCACAGAGAGCAGAGGGGACACAAAAACTGTGCTGTAGGAAGAAACTGTGTCCCCATCCACACAACCAGCACAGCAAGGGCAAGAAAAGGATGGATAAGGGAAAGCCATTATCTGGAGGATGGATTTGATTTCCATTAACCCCCTGGGTGGACTGGAGCCATGGGAGAGGTTAGGATCCTTTGAGACTTGTGGATTGGGGGAGATTTGCTGCAATAGGGCCTGGGGCTCCAGGGAAGTCGGTGCTTAACCTGGAAGGGACCCGCTTAGCTCTGATCCCGGGGATTGCTGGAGCAGCAGCCAGAAAAACAGCTTTATTTACCAGCAAGGAAACCGGATCTGGAGACGCTGGGTGATGATAACCACATGCAACCCCACGGGCTATTTTTCCATGGTCGTTTTTCAGAGCAAAGACACATTTTCACATTGTTTCTTTCTCTTGAGTGTAAACAACTCCCTTGTCCCAGACCATCGTCCCCTTCCCCAGCCACGACAGCTGTCTCCAGGCTGCCCGGTGTCTGCAGAGCAGCAAAGTTCAGCTGCAGCAGCTTTCCAAGAAAGCAACACCAAAGCCACTCCTCCTCCCTCAGATTCCTTCCCTCCCAACAGTTCAAAGAAAACATCCTAAGCATTTTGCATAGGGTTTTATGGCTGTGCTTCTATTTTTAAATCAAGGGGGGAAAACTTGGAGGTATTTATAAATAAAGGCTGCATGAAAACCAGGCTCTTTATCCATAGTGCTGCACACAGTGATAATTGTCCTTGTTTTAGGCAAAGCCACCAAAGCGGGTGCGTGGGAACATCCCTCCTTGCCCAAGGCTTCTGCACAGCCCTAAACCAGAACAAACCAACCCAAAATGACCCCAAACCACCTCCCTGCGACTACAACTGCAAAGAGGCAGCAGCAGCCAGTAGGGAAAACCGTAGTGAATCCGTGGCTCAGCAGAGGGACCCGGGGAGCCCCTCTGCACACAAGGTTTGTTGGGAACACTGAGCCAGGCATTTGCTGTTTCCCTGGTCCAGCCACAGGCAAAACTTCCAGCCTTCCTACCCTCCTCGCCTTACAGCAAGTTCCAACACAGCAGTTGAATTTACTGAGGCTTTGTGGAACCAAGTAGTTTATAAAATATCATCTCAGGACTGGCTCTTTCATGTCACACAACCACAGCACAGCCAGGTGATGTTGTTTTGGTACAAAGGAAACAGAGTTTGGGTGGAAGAGGTGTCCCTGTCTGCAGCAATCTGGTGTCTCCTCTGCCTGGATCCTTCCTGACCCATCTCTCTGCAGGGACATCAGTGTTTTTCCACCAGCTTTGGGATCTGCTGAAGAGGAACTTTTGCAGCCAGGCCAGTTAACCCAGATAAATCAGTCCCACAGCATCTTATCTATCAGCATGAACCCAGATAAATCAGTCCCACAGCATCTTATCTATCAGCATGAACCCCGAGATGGCCCTGTCAGAGCAAGAGTCAGGGTTTTCCCACAAGTGATGGAAACCAACCGTTGGCTGAAGCCAGGATCATGGCTTGGAGCATCTCCGTGTCAAACTGGTTGTTCGGCCAGGCTCCAGCTTCCTCTCCATTCTGGGAGCTGTGGGAAAAGAAAACAAACAGCAAGTTACTACAGTTCAGTCAGGAGTGGGCTGGGCCAGGGCATGCTTTAAATCCTTCTATCAAATAGCACTCAGGAGCCAAGACCCTTTCAGAGGTGTCCGTCCCTCACCAGGCTCTTGAAGAATAACCAGCAAAAGCACTTGGGGACTCAGTGGTGCTTCCAGCAACACCCACCTAACTCCTGCTGCTTTCAGAGGCCACAGCCAGCACCTCATCACCTCAAAATCGCACCCATCCAGAATCACAGAATCACAGAATGCTTTGAGTTGGAAGAGAACTTGAAGATTATCCAATTACATCCCCCTGCCATGGGATGTAATGTAATCCCTTCCCAAAAAATATAATGTAATATCATAAAAACTGCTGTCCTAGAGCCCCAGAGGTGCACATGCACCCTTGTAACGACCAGGTCCTCTATCATTTTGCAGGCTGTGAGTGGATGCACCTTTCAAGCTATTTCAGGTTACATCTCCATTCTGCAGCTTCATTCATATGCTGGGAATTGAGAAAACCCCATGGTGTGGTGGGTTTTGGGGTCATCATGGAGCAGCTGCCCAGCACTACAGAACTTGCTCTGGAAAGAGTCCAAGATCAGTCCTGGGGAGGCTGGAGCACAAGGGAGATGAGCAGGGAGCATCTGGGCACCTGCCTTGGTTCCCCTTGGCTGCTGGGGGTGCCGAGCACCACAGATCCGCCTGGGAAAACTCGGGGGGTGCTGACAGACTTTGGCTGAGGAGGTTTTGTGACCGATGCTACAATCAGCACTCTGTGTGCACTCTAACAAGCCCTGCTTTCATGTCTGCCAGGTGTCAGCTGTGCTCAGCCACCCCTCAGTGGTCAGGGCTGTGCTCCCAGAGCCCCTCCAGAGCCTCCACACTTCCTAAACATCTCAGCAGCTTCCTGGGGTCCCCTCTGCTCTGTCCCTAAATGACCGCACCACTCAGATCACCGCTCTCTCCTCTTCCAGCTCAGTGCTCTGAGCACCCACAGCTGCTCTTTCCACGCACTGGGATGCCAGGATTTACCCCTTGGCTGTGTGCTGGTTCCCTTGGGGTGAGGGCTGCCCTGCTCTCACAGCTGGGAGCTCTCCTGCAGTGACACAGGGGAGGATGGGGGGCTGGAAAGCCCTTCCCATGAAGAGGCCTTAGCCCATTTCCCAGGAAAGTCTTCAAGCCACCAGGCTACAAGGCACAGAGGTGACCTCCTCCATGCCAGCCCCAGCAGCCCCAGCCCTTATACC
>VZTX01021569.1:0-18326 GCA_013400915.1 Pardalotus punctatus | reverse complement strand
GCAGTGTCGCGGGGGCGCGCGGCCTCCGCCTGTCGCGATGGCCGAGCAGTGAGTGCGGGCGGGGCCGGGGGGTCCCGGGGGGCAGCGGGTCCCCGTGGTACCGGCCGGACCCTGGGGGGAGGGAGCTGCGGTGCTCGGACCCGCTCCCCCTGCCCGGCGGCGCCGCCGGCCTCGACTCCTTCCGGTTCTTGTCCCCGGGCGCAGGGAGCGCTCGGGCCCGGCCGGAACGGCAGGAAGGGCGGCTGGAGTGGACCTGCGGCTCTCCGGCGGCGTGTCCCGGGGGAGGGGGGGGACCCCAGCAATCCCCGGGCTCAGGTGCTGTCCCGGGCGCTCGGAGGGACCGGAGCGGCCGGTTCCGGTCAGCACCGCCCCTCGCTGCTGTCCCGGGCCTGTCCATGCGCTTCGGCTTTGGGTGTTCCTCAGTCGGGAGCACTGCAGAGAGACGCCGTTATTTTGCTTGGTTTAAGTCTATGATGCATAAAGTGTTTTTCCCATCCACAGGGATGTTTTTCTAATATCTCTTGTTTTGGGCTTGAGCTTTCTGTTATTTGGTATTTATTCTTTCTGTACTGTTATAGAAAAATGGAAATTACCACTCCTCCAACATCCAAATGTATCATGTACTGGAAAAGGAAAGTCAAGTCCGAGTACATGCGTCTGCGGCAGCTCAAGAGGTTCCAGGCGAACATGGGAGCAAAGGTACAGACATAGCAAGGACTGGTCTGAGATGTCCCCAAAAAGGCTTCATTTCAGCTCAGAGTGTCCAAGTGGTGCCAGAGGGTGTCAGCAAGGTGAATTGATAAGCTGTGCTTGACTTGCGAGCTGGATCAATGGGCAGTGATGCCATTTCTCCTCGTGCTCTGTCTTGAGCTGTGTGTGCAGCAGCTGTCGCACACACGAGGCCATTGAACAAGCACTGGTGTAACTGCAGCAAGAGAACTCATTTCCAGTTGGTTTTTGCAGGATCTCCTTGCTGAGCCCTTTCAGTGCTGTGGGAGTTCTCAATGGGTTTTCTTAAATTTTGAGAGCTCCTTTCTCTCCTTTCAGGCTCTTTTTGTGGCCAACTTTGCAAAGGTTCATGAAAAGACTCAAATCCTTAATGAAGACTGGAAGAAGCTTCGAGTGCAGCCAGTGCAGTTGATGAAGCCAGTCAGCGGGCACCCTTTCCTGAAACAGGTGTGCAGAGAAAAAGGGGCAGCATCAAGTGGGGACGGGAACCAGGGCTCTGCGGGGAGCTGTGGAGATATAGGATGGGTTTTTGTCTGTGTTGTCCTAGGACAGTGTCAGGCCATGCCTCACACTTCTGGAATGCAGAAATGGACAAAAAGTACCCCCAAGGCATTTTCCTGTGATGGAGTCCACAGAATGGATGTGGGGCTTCCGTGTTTGTCTTGAATTCAGTTTTCCTCAGGCTGTGGCAGCCTCCCGGGGTGGTTCCTCACTGACCTTCTCTGTACTTATGTTCCAGTGCACTGTTGAGAGCATTTTCCCAGGATTTTCAAGCCAGACACTGTACATGAGGACCCTGAACACAGTGGCACTGGTGCCCATTATGTACTCCTGGTCCCCTCTTCAGCAGAATTTCATGGTACGTGGGAAGCACAGGGTCTCAGTGTGGTCAGTGTCAGATTGTGACACAGTTGGGAAGCAGTTCTTCATCCCACTTGTTCCAGGCAACATCTGCTTGAGAGGTGATGGAAAGTGTTGCTTTAGTTGCTTGTTCTGTAGAATCCCATAAGCGACCTTTGTGTCCATGCTACCTCACCCTACCACGATTCCTTGACAGTCACCACTGCTTCACAGGATTCAAGGAGTTTTCTGGGGGGGTTTGTTTGTTTGTAGTTTTCCCTAAAATTTTTATTTCCTTTTAAATGAAGAGTTTTATTTCTTAGGCAGGTCTTTTCCTTTGTGACTGGGTTACAATGGAATGATGTGTCAGTGATAAGACATCTGCATCTTTGCTGTCCACCATGTTGTTGGCAGGTGTGAGGGACCAGAGCAGCCTTGGGCACATCCCTATTGGAATTGTCAAACACTGCTTTTCTGAGCTGTGTCTGATCTCTCTTCAGGTGGAGGATGAAACAGTTCTGTGCAATATCCCTTACATGGGCGACGAGGTGAAGGAAGAAGATGAAACTTTCATTGAAGAACTTATTAATAACTATGATGGGAAAGTTCATGGAGAGGAAGGTAACCTGGGAGCAGCCAGCTCTGTCTGCT
Organism: Pardalotus punctatus; assembly: GCA_013400915.1. Taxonomy (NCBI): domain Eukaryota; kingdom Metazoa; phylum Chordata; class Aves; order Passeriformes; family Pardalotidae; genus Pardalotus; species Pardalotus punctatus. The sequence goes on along the minus strand of VZTX01021569.1, from coordinate 16,106 downwards.
CAAGGCCAGGTTGGATGGGGCTTGGAGCAACCTGGTCTAATGGCCTGTCCATGGCAGGGATGGAACAAGATGGGCTTTAAGATCCCTTCCAACCCAAACCTTCCTATGGTTCTGTGATTCAGTCTCTTGCAAAGAGCATATCCAAGTAGTTCAGAAGTCAAAAGGTGGCAGCAGTAACCAGCTTTTCTGTGGGAGCTCTCAGAGCAGGGGAACAGGATGGTGCCTGCTGTTCTCCTTTGCAAAGGCTCACTCCTGCCTTTGGATAGCTCACTCCATTCTAGTGCCTGGGGTGCTCTGGAGCCAATGCTCCTGTATACAGGGATTCACAGGTGTCCTCTGGGATGCTGAAAATGTGCTAGAGGGTGGGAGGAGCTCAGCAACCCTCTTCTGCTTGTTGCCTTAGCCAAGAGTTTAATCAATGAAAAGTGCTGCCTACCCCGTCATAAAATAGCCCAGGGGGAAGGAAGACAGGGAAATTTGGTGTGGCCTGTCCCCAGATTGCTGAAAATTATACAATGCTACTGAATCTAATGCTAAAATCCCACCTACCCCAAAAAAACTGAGAGAAGGGCCCTGGTTGGTAGCAGAGCACATTGGCTGGCAGTTTGCCGTGGCGAGAAATGAGAAAGATAGTGGCATTCCCACTTCTGTGTGTTTCAGAAATGATCTCAGGGTCAGTCCTCATCAGTGATGCTGTGTTCCTGGAGCTAGTGAATGCTCTGAATCAGTACTCAGATGAGGAAGAGGAAGGACACAATGATTCTGAGGTGAAACAGGAGGATGGGAAAGAGGAGCTGCCAGTGACAAGGAAAAGAAAGCGAACTGCAGCAGAAGGTGGGTTTGGCCCCCAGAGAAGTGGGGTTTATGTTGGTCACGTTTCCATTCTGCCCTGCCTGAGCACTGGGCACTGCTCTCCTGCTATCATTGGATTGTTAATGTGTCACCAAGAGTAGTTCCAGCTTGACAAATTCTGTAGCAGAAGAGAAATTATTTGTTCTCACTGTCCACTGTGGACAGGAGGAGAAATCACCGTCTTAAAGTGTGGTGAGGACTAAATTAGATGAGGCATCTGGAAGCCCACTTCCTGGTGAGATTAGCAGAGCTGGGTGTTATCTGAGAGGCTGTGGGAACTCTGCTAGTGGAGGTTTTCAAGTGCTGGTCTGGCAAGCACCTGTCAGGGAGGTGTGGGTGGATCTCTTTCTGTGGGAGGCAGGGAGATGGACTCTTTCAAATCCCTTCCAGACCTGCTTTCCATGTATTAGTGTTCCTCTTCCCTGTCCTGTGCCATCTGGAGTTCTTGTTGCCTAGAGGAAGCTCTGGTTTGTGGGATTTTCATGTGTTCTTAATGACCTTCTGAATGCTGATGGGTAGTTTTGTCTTTGTCCTTGATCTGTAGTGATGCAGGTGGCACAAACAGCAAGATTTTTGTGGATGTAGAAAAGCATTGTCTGCAAGTTCTGCCCTGGCAGAAATAAATAGTAATAGTGCTTCAGAAAAGTTGGTACTTCCAGCAGTACATTGTGCTACACTGAAAGTGGCCTAGCACTGCCTCTGGAAATGCCTTAGCCTGGTTGCAGGACACAAGGTTTATCTGTTGTGCATAGGATTATGTTTCTGTCTCTGGAATTGCTCTGTGCAAAAAGGAAAGACCCATTCATATCAGCTTGGCTGAGGAAATGTGTCTCCTCTTCTTTGTAGGTAGCAAGAAGTGTTCCAAGAAGCGGTTCCCCAATGATATGATATTCACTGCTATTTCTTCCATGTTTCCTGAGTATGGCTTCCCAGAGGATATGAAAGAAAGGTAGAAACTGCGTGCTCTGTTTGTCTGTTACCTTTCTTAGCAAGAGTTGAAATCTTTATTTCAGAGACCAGCACTGTGGACTGGCTGGGCCACAAAGCTCAGTGCCTTCAAGCCCCACAGGCAGAGTGTGTTTTGAATGTTATAAACTGCAGTTTGGCCTTGAGTTGCCTGGGCCAGAGCCTGACAGGCCCAGACAGTGATGCAGGCATGTAAAATGTCTCAAATGGGGAAAGCGTGCACATCCCTGGGTGTTTGTGTTTGTCAACAGGTACCGGGAGCTCACAGAGGTGTCAGACCCGAATGTGCTGCCGCCACAGTGCACTCCCAACATCGACGGGCCGTGCGCCAAGTCGGTGCAGCGGGAGCAGTCCCTGCACTCCTTCCACACCCTCTTCTGCCGCCGCTGCTTCAAATACGACTGCTTTCTGCATCGTAAGTGCCATCTCAGCCGGACGCTTCCCTAGAGTCCTTTCTCCTCAGTTTTCCTCTGCACACCTTGCTTAGTCCATGCTGCAGTCTCTGGAGGGTGGTGCCTCATGAGTTTGCAGTGGGGCTGTAGGAGCTGACAGGTGCCCAGAAGCCTTTTGTACAGACGGCTCCACTCTTTGCTCACACGGATGGCAGACCGACCTGCGTGGCCGTCCCCTCTCCGCGCTCAGCACGCCGCCTCCAAGCTCCCGGCAGTTTGTGCAGTAGTCCTGCCGCCACCAGACTTTGCTCTTGCTTTGCAGAAGCTCGTCAGTGAAAGGCATGAATGTTTCACTGCCAAAGTCTGGACATGCCCCTGTGTTTTGTTGCCTCACTGGAACTTACAGCTTCGTCTTAGTCATGTTCCTGCGCTTGGTCCTGCCAAAGCCTTTTGGATACTGATTAGCTGTTGGACCTGCTGTTCTCCAGGTCTAAGAGCTTCTTTGGGAAGTCACAGGACTTTTTCCAGTGAATTATTTATTAAAAGTTATAATATTAAGATCACGTGGTCTTTTTGTTTCAGTGTGAAAGCAGATCTTTTTCCTATGGCCTCTCCTTCCCAAGCTGCCTAGTCCCCATTGTGGGTTGGAGCAGGGCTATCCCATGGGTCTGGTCGCCTCAGGCCCCACTGCCAGGGGAGCCCTCAGGCACACAGGCTCCTGCTTCCTGTCCCTTGCAGAGTAGGAGGAGACTCTTGGAGAATGCTAATAGTAAAGATAACTGTTACTTTTTCAGCTTTTCATGCTACTCCTAATGTGTACAAACGAAAGAATAGAGAGACCAAGATTGAGCCAGATCCTTGCGGCGCAGACTGTTTCCTCTGGCTGGTATGTTTCTGTGTCACTGCTTTAGAAACCGTGAGAGAAGTGCCCTGGCCAGCTCTGCTTTGCAGAGCTCTGTGGATCTTTTTCATAACTTGGATGATTTTTTCAGAATTAATTCTAGTCCTTGTTGGATTCAGGGGAGCATGAATGCAAATGCAGACATTACAATGTGTATCATAGCAGATCTCCAACACAGACTAATTCCAGAGGTGGCAGATGGGAAATTGTGTGACAGATGATTTCTCTAGACTCAGTGCAGTGTTATAGAAATTAAACCCATGTTAAGGAGCAGAGCGAGAAGCCAGGAGGATCCAGAGGAGTGGGCTGGGGGTTCAGGGCCAGGGAGCCTCTGGTGCCAAAGGGAGCAAAGCAGGAATCTGCAGCACAGGCAGCTGGCAGGGTTTGACACTTGCTGAAGGAACTACACGTGGCTGGCCTCTTCCACCTGCTACTGGTGGTGGCAGGACAGGGCTTGTCCCAGGGCCTGTGGAAAAGCCTTCCTGCATTCCCTGGTCATCTGCCACCTGTCTTGTCTTCTGCTCTGCTTACAGGAAGGAGCCAAGGAGTTTGCTGCGCTGCACAACCCCCGATCCAAGTGCTCAGGCCGGCGGCGCCGGCGGCACCACGTGGTGGGTGCATCCTGCTCCAACACCCCGGCTGTCACTGAGACCAGGGAGGGCGACAGCGACCGGGACACAGGCAACGAGTGGGCCTCTAGCTCCTCGGGTATGGTGCCAGTCCTGAGACACCCCACTCCTCTCTGGTGGGCACGGAGGGCAGGCAGCTCCTCACAGCTGGAGCTCTCCCAGGCTCCTCTCTGCCTCCTGCACAGCTGGAGAACTTAGAGTTAGCAGTCAGTGTTCCCAGCAAACCTGAGGGATGCCAGCCCTGCCCTGCCCTTGCTGCTGTGGGATTCACTGTCCTCTTCCAGGAAGGAGGAATGTTGCCAGGCAAAGCAAGAACTTTGCTGGGACCTGCAAAGCCCAGAGCGAGCCCTTGGCTCCTGACACCACACCTGGCCAGAAGCAGGAGTGTGTGGCCAGGAGTGCAGTGCAGGGTTGTGGGGCACTATGGGGAGACCACTGTCCTCCTGAACCATGATGGCCAGGTGCCTTCTTCCAGAGTGTGTTTGGCTTAACATCTGCCTTTCCTGCCAGAGGCCAACTCCCGCTGCCAAACCCCCACTAAGCAGAAGCTGAGCCCAGCCTCCTCCCAGCTGTTTGCAGTGGAGACGCCGCAGGAGCCCGTGGAGTGGACAGGAGCTGAGGAGTCACTCTTCCGTGTCTTCCATGGGACCTACTTCAACAACTTCTGCTCAATCGCCAGGCTGCTGGGGACAAAGACCTGCAAGCAGGTGGGTGCCCAGAGCAGGCAATGCAGCAGCAAGATAGGGGTCAGGGCTGGAGCCGCTTGGTTTTACTTCTCCAAAGCCTGTTGGTTTTATTTCTCTGCCACAAACCTCCCTGAGGAAGGTGCCACATCAATGCTTTTGGAGTTCAGAGTGTTGCTCTGCAGCAGTGCTGCTGTTGGCAGAGCGAGCCCTGCCACTGAGGTGTGTGCTGGTGTTGTGCATTCCCTCCCATGCTCAGTGTTGCAGCCAGGTGTGCAGGCACTCCTTTCCCAGGCAGGATGATGTCCACAGGCAGGAAAATGGGGCAGAACTGCTGTTCTCTGGGCCCAGGCCTGGGAACCCTGCTGTGCTTACTCCTACTCTCCTTATGCTTTCAATAAAATAACTTGAGTGCACTAAACTTGTTTTTTCTTTTTGCTTGTCTTCTTCGGTAGGTCTTTCAGTTTGCAGTGAAGGAATCGCTTATAACAAAACTGCCAACAAATGAGTTAATGAATCCATCCCAGAAGAAGAAAAGGAAGCACAGGCAAGTGCTGGACAAGCTTGTTTTGTTCTTAAAATGCAACCAGATCCGCTGCTTTTTGTGCCAACGCATTCCTGGTAATCCCCATCTGGCTCCCATCTGTGCGCACGTCCTGCTGTCACATGGGGCTGCTGGTGCTGCTGCCGGGCGCTGGCCCTGGCCCAGCTCCAGGGCTGCTGCCCTGGTTGGGGGCTCAGTGGCCCTGCAGCCCCAGGCTCAGCTCGAGGACAGGGCAGCACTGGCTGTTGCCCCCAGTGCCAGTTCCCTAACAGCAGCCTCAGCCTCAGCTCCCTGACTTGTAACCCACTTTGTGTGCTGATCCCAATGTGTCCAGTATTATTCTGGCTCTGGTGTTTGGCTTGGAGAGCTTCTGCTGCAGCTGCATCACTCTCATCTCTCTCCACTTTGTAGTGGCTGCTGATCATTAATGCATGAATCTGCCAGGCCCATCTCTGCTGTGCTGGCTGCTGGTGCCGAGTGGCGCTGGCCAGCGCTCCCTGATGGATAACACATTCCCTCAACCCTCTCTGCTCCTTTTGCAGGCTGTGGGCTGCTCACTGCAGGAAGATCCAGCTGAAGAAAGGTATCGTTGGCTGTGACTGTCATGGGAGGTTTGCAAGGGTTGAGTTTTCCAGCTCCGACTGCTGCAGCGGGGTGTCCGCATCCTGCTCACCAGCCCGGCAGGTCCAGCAGCATGGAGGGGAGAGACTATCCCTGGCCAGGCTCCTTGGGATGCCAGGGGCATCATGGCTGTGCCAGTGCCCACTGAGGCTGCCTGTGCAGCAGGGTTTGCTGCAGCCAGGGGAGGCTGAGGGCTGGTGTGCAGCCCTGCTGTGGACTCAGCTGTGGTCAGTGAGCACAGCCGTGTGTGTGCCTGTGGAAGCTGGGTGCTGCCAGGCTCCCTTCATGGCGCAGGCAGACAGGGAGCTTGCACCTTCTTGGCTCCAGTGCCCTGCATGTGCTGCTTTGAAAACATTCCTGCAATGTTCTGCTTTCAATCTCGGCTTTTCTCTTGTTCTAGATAATTCACCGACCCAGGTGTACAACTACCAGCCCTGTGACCACCCTGAGCATCCCTGTGACAGCTCCTGCCCTTGCATCATGACTCAGAATTTCTGTGAGAAGTTCTGCCAGTGCAACCCTGACTGTAAGGAGAGGTCAAGGATTATCAGGCAGGAAAGCAGCCAGCTCTCCTGGCACAGACCACAGGGAGGGTGCAGAGCTGGGGCTTGCTGGGGGCCTACTTTATTCTTGCACTCACTGCTCTGTCCATTCATGGCAGTTCTGTTAGCAGCCTGCTAAAGTCCAAAGGGAAATGGTTCTGTGCTGCCCTGCAAACTCTTGGCAGCTGAGAGACACTGTCGGTGCTCGTCCCTGTGTCTGTATCCTGCGGGTGCTGCTGCTGGTCCCCTGTGAGCAGGATGTGCCTCCAGCAGTTAGGATGGGCGTTGAGTCACTGCTCTGCCATGTTTGTTTTTCCTGTCTGGGCTTCCATTCCCAGCTGTGCGATGGAGACAACAGCCAGACTTTGTTCTGTCCCTGCCCAAGGCCTGCCAGGCCGAGACCTGGCTGGGGAGGAGCATCTGGGGCAGGGACCCTGCATGGCCCCTCTGTTCTCTGCCAAACCACACAGTGCAAACCCATGGTCTTGTGTTGCGACAGGTCAGAACCGCTTCCCAGGCTGCCGCTGTAAGACCCAATGCAACACCAAGCAGTGCCCCTGCTACCTGGCTGTGCGGGAGTGTGACCCAGACCTCTGCCTCACCTGCGGCGCTTCAGAGCACTGGGACTGCAAGGTGGTCTCCTGCAAGAACTGCAGCATCCAGCGAGGCCTCAAAAAGGTATTGACAGCAGTGTGGCCTGGGCTGCCTCAGGGCAGAGCTGATACACAGCTGCTGCTGCTGCTGTGCAGGGGAGGGGGGAGCGACCTCCCTGCAGCTGCCAGAGTGCCAAAGTCTGCACAGAGTGCAGAAGAAGAAGCTGCTCTGCCCTGGTCCTCTGCAGCACTTACTCTGGAGTAGGGATTGCAGATGTGAAAATCAGGAGGTGGGAGTTATATAAGGAATGGTGAGAGCAAGGGAGTGTATAAAGTGACTCCAGAAAAACATCTTGAATTCTTCTGGTCAGAGCAAGGGATTGTGCATTAAGAAAAAAAAAAGAAATTCAGAGAAAGTTGCAAATTAGCGCATGTCAAGTCCTGTGCAGCTCCACATAATGGTGTAAGTCTGTAGGGAACTGTGTGTCACCATAACAAGGGGGTGCTGGATGGACACTGGCTCCCCTCTGCCCCCATCATCTGTGTGCTGGGAGGTGCTGTACCTGCCAACACTCCCCATTTCCTTTCATTTTGGTTCCAGCATTTGTTGCTGGCCCCATCGGACGTGGCTGGCTGGGGGACTTTCATCAAGGAGGCTGTGCAGAAGAACGAGTTCATCTCCGAGTATTGTGGGGAGGTCAGTGCCACTGCCTGTGCTGGGGCTGCAGGCCCAGCACACGGGGGCTGCGTGCAGTGGGACAGCTTCCTTTGGCCACGGGGACAGCTGCCTTCCCCAGCTCGGCTGTGCCCATGGGCTCGCTCTGACCAGGTTTGGAGAGCAAGCCTTGTGCTACCTGGGGACAGGTCTCAGTACCTCTGGCCCTCCACTGTGGAGGGGCGTGTTGTATGTGTGCTGCTCCCTGGGAGCCCTGCTCTGGCCTCTGCCCCCTCCCTGGGAGCCTCAGCAAGCTCCTGCCTATGAGGTGGGAGGGAGAGCAGGCAGATGTTCCCAGGAGGCAGGCGAGCTCCTGGCTCAGCCCTCAGCTCCTGAGTCTCTCAAGGTGTTCTCCCTCTACAGCTCATTTCACAGGATGAGGCTGACAGGCGAGGAAAGGTCTATGACAAGTACATGTCCAGCTTCCTCTTCAACCTCAACAATGGTAACTTCCTGAGGTTGCCAGGGGTGGAGAGGCAAGGGCTGCTGGCTGGGTGGGCAGGCTCAGCCCACCTCTGGGTGACAGGCCTGGCCTTATCCCACAGTTGTTTTTTTCTTTAATAGATTTTGTTGTTGACGCTACTCGCAAAGGAAATAAAATCCGCTTTGCCAACCACTCGGTGAACCCTAATTGCTATGCGAAAGGTGAGGTCCCCCTGCCCAGTTGGGCCAGGCAGGGCATGGTGCTCTGAGAGCTCCGGTCCAAGCTGGGGCTGCAGATCTTTGATATTTCAGCTCTCTGATGTTGCGTCTCTGGTTGCAGTTGTGATGGTGAACGGAGACCACCGGATTGGTATCTTTGCCAAGAGAGCCATCCAGGCAGGAGAGGAGCTCTTCTTTGACTACAGGTACCTTGGCCAGTGGGGACCTTGGGCTGCAGCGTTGATCCCACCTTCTGTGCAGGTTTGTGGGGGAGCGTGGGAGATCACTGCTGCAGCCATGACTTCTTGTCCTGTAGGTACAGCCAGGCAGATGCCCTGAAATACGTCGGCATAGAGAGGGAGACGGACATCATCTAAGCTCCGGGGTGGTCCTGGCACACCTTGCTGCTGCACCTTGTAAGCAATGCCATGTTTGCTTCACGCTGACATGACTGCTGCTGTTCCTGCTGCTGTGTGTGTCACAAGTGCTACTTTCCATCCAGACACCAGAGAGACTCGGAGCAGGAGTGTGAGCAGTCCCGGGGCCCCAGCTGCTGTCCCAGCGTGGTTTCCCCTCTGTCCCAGCTGGCTGGGAAACAGGGATTGCCCGGCTGTGGCTGGAATGGCACCAAGGGATGCCTGGGGATGGGAGAGCAGCACTATGCAAGACAATACTTTGAGTAGGGATGCCACTGAGCTGGGTAGGGGACGATGTTACAGTCACTGCCTGTGGTGACCCAGGGGAGGCTTCCTTGGGCTCTGTGACCCCCTGGCCCTGGGAATAAAGGGGAAATATTCTCTGGCAGGGTGAGGTTTAGCCTTGGCACCCCATGCAAAAAGGAAAGAAAAAAGCACTTTAATCCTCAGCTGGTGGCTGGGCCGTGTATTTTGCGCTGGGGTGGGGGGACTGCAGGTGTCTGAGGTGTCCTGCATCTGTCAGCACCTTTGCAGGGATGTTGCTCCAGGCCTGGGACAGGGCAGACAGGATGGAGCCTGGGCTGACCTGAAGGTTGGGGCTGTCCCCTGAGAGCCACATATGCCACCAGCCACCTGCCTGGCCTGGTGCTGGGTGCTGGGCTGTGCTCCACCCAATATGCAGGGCTGAGTTCCCAGGAAGACATGGGGAGCCTGCCTGAGCCCTGACCTGGCTCCAGGGCCCCAGGCCCCTCCCAGCAGTTTAGTCCAGGAATACACAGAGGTGCTGAGTTTGCCTGGGAGCCAAGCCCTCCCTGGCCCAGCCCTCACCATACTTTCCCATGGCATGCCAGGCTGTCTGTCTGTCCTTCCTGTTGTCTGTGATGGGCCCCTGGAGCTTGGAGGTGTTTAGGTCTGTCTGGAGCAGTGCTTGTATCCCAGCACCTGCCTGAGCCTTACTCCCTGCCACCTCCATCCGCCCAGCTCCTGCCAACCCTGCTCTTGCCTCAGCGTCTTCTGCCACTTTGGCCATATCTGCACTATGCCAGGCTTGTGTCTGTGGTTTGTTGACGGTGAATAATGGTAATAATAATGCACTTTAAATAACATGGCTTGTAGCCTTTGTCATAATAAAGTGGTAGCAAAGACCCTCCCCTGCTTGCTGGCCTCTGTTACCCTGGGGAGCAGCTGGCAGCAGCCTGTTCCCTGACTGTCCCCTGCCTGCTGGCCTCAGCCTAGCTGTCCCCGACATGGCTCCCAGGGTCCAGGGGGAATCGTGAGTGGCCTGGTGCCACTGGCTTCCTGAATCACACATGGTTTAGGGTGGGAAGGGGGCAGAGGTGCATGGTGGGGAGAGCAGGACATGATGTGTATGTGCAGCAGCAGCTGAGCTGCCTCCAGCCGCAGCTCACTACACCCTGCATCTTGCTCCAGGACCAAGAACTGCCATTGTCCATGTGGTCCCTCTCTTGGTGCAGGCTGAGCTGGGGTGGGAGGAGAGGATCTGCCCAGGCTGCCAAGGTGGAGGCTGGGGAGTGTCAAACGCCATCATTCTGCCTTTATTTGATTATCTTCACATCTCATTCAACAGAACAGGTTTTTTAAAAATAAAGTGCCCAGTGGAGCCAGGCCTTTGGGTAGATAAATGCATATCTGTAACATCGTCTTACCACAACACAGCGAGTGAACAGGAGCTTTCCCTGGGCTGGAGGTAATGGGCAGGACTGGCACTTCATACAGAGAAGTAGCAAACTACAGACCACGTACCACGACACGCGGAACGTCATGCCCGCGAGAGCTTCCGTTTGGTTTTTTATACAAACCGAATAAAAAAACCAGAGTGTAGTAGAATATCCAGCAACAAAAAACAGTAGAAAGGATCTGTACCTGATCTTATGAAAGCAGCATCTCAGCAAGGTGCGGTGGCGGCATGCGCGGCGCCGGTGTGGAGTATTGCTTGGCACCCCGGCTGTGCGGGGCCGGTGCTCGTGGCTCTGCGTGGTGCTGGCGAAGCGAGCAAAGCAGCGGGTCATCTACGCGGGCAGCACTAACAGGCGGCAGCAGCCAGGTGCCCCCGGCCAGAGGGAGGGTGGGCACCGGGCCTGGGGCTCCCCGACAGAGGCCAGGCAGGATTTGGCAGCTGTAGAGGCAGCAGCCTGCCTCTGGCATGGGGGCTGTCGGCATGTCCGGGGCGAGCGAGGCTGGGGCTCGGCGGATCGTGGCCGCACTCCAGGGCCCGGTCAGTGGTGGCCGTGAGGAGGAGGTGGCGGTCAGTACAGTCCGGTCAGTCTGGATGTGGGTGTTGGCAGTTCAAGTGTGCTCGGCCCTTTGGTCCCGCGACGCTCGCTCATTCCCCAGCGCCTCCCAGGGCTGCGGGGGCTGTGAGCCCATCCCACCCCCACCCCCACTATTCTCCTCTCGCCTCCTCCAGGATCTGGGGCAGGTTCTGGTCCTTGCGTGCTGACAGTGGTTTGGTAGCACTGCCATAATCCTGGATGGCCTTGGGCTCGTTGGTGTGGTAAGAGCCCTTGTAGCGGTGGTGGTAGAAGTACATTAGCACCAGTAGCCCTGCCAGCAGCAGGAGCAGGAAGATCACGACTGCGGAGAAGAGACAGCAGTGAGGGGTTGGGGAGGGGCCATAGGGCTGTGCCAGTGTGGAGCACCAGCCAGAGGCTTCACTTACATCCAATGATGATCCCAATCCAGCCGTCATCATGCACGTGGGGGAACTCTGCAGAGACAGAGTAGGCAGCTGAGACCAGGCTGCAGCATGGTTTTATGCTGGAGCACCCCTTCTGCAGCTGGTGCTTGACAAGGGCTCCATCCCCACCAGGGTCCAACCACAGCACCCACCTGTGCCCATGTACCAGGGGTCCATCTCAGGAGGGATAAGGAGGGTGCTGAGGGGGAGCATTGAGGCACAGCTTGACTCCACCAGTTCCCCCCGGATGCTGTAGGGCCGCAGGGCACTGGTGGGGTGGAAGATGGCTTTGAGGGGCACGAGGGTGTTGAATTTCACCCCTGAGAGGCAGCCTGAGAAGCCAGGTGTGTTGTAGCGCTGGATCTCGGGGTCAATCACACCAGTCTCTGTGGGGTCACAGAAGGAGATTACTCATCCCTCTCAGAGGGCAAGGGCCATGCTGTGCAGAGGAGATCCCAGAGACCCCAGCATGGGACCCCAGCTGAGGGCAGGACCCAGCTCACCCATCACGCGTCCCAAGTACAGGTTTTTGGGCGAGTCCAGCTTGCTGTCCACAAACAGGGAAAACTGCTGCTCCATGACGGGGAGATAGTCCACCTGGGAGGTAGGTGTACAGCATCAGTGTCCACAGAGCCACCCTGCCCATGCCTCCTCCCAGCCTGACCTGAAGCCCCCACGCCCTGCTGGGAGGGTTCCCTGGCCTGTACCTGGGTGTACAGGGTGCGGTGCAGGCGGGTGATGTTGACACGGTGGGGCCGCCCATCTGTCACTGGCTTGTTGGTGAGAGTGAAGACGTAGGGGCTGGTGCCCAGCTGGTAGCGCAGCTGTAAGCTCCCTGTGGGCAGCACAGGACTGTCAGCAGGGCTGGACCTCTCAGTGGGCATGTCCAGCCCATCTAGAGGGTTGGAAAGTGGCATCCCCAGAGAGGAGCATCCTATGCAGCCCTATAGGGGAGGGTCCTCCTGCAGACTCTGTGTGGGCCCTTACCATCATCCTTGATGAGCACGGCCATATAGTCCTTGACGAAGGTGCTGACGTAGAGCAGCACAGCAGGTGCTGAGGTGGTGCTGAAGCTGAAGCTGACCTCCTCGCTGGTGAGGTTGTAGCCAGGCAGGGGCTGCCAGGAGCTGCTCACAATGCTGGCGAACTCACGGGCAGCATACAGCGACATGGGCAGGATGTTGTACCGTACCCAGGTGCCCTCCTCGAAGTACCCACCGATGTCTGTGGGAGAGCCAACGGGGTGAGGGGAGTGCCAGCTCCTCATTCCTCCCACCCCGCAGAGCACAGCCACTCACCGTGGTTGCAGAAGGGTCCGGTGAAGGCGGAGATGCTGCAGTTGCAGGTGTAGTGGCTGTAGCGCTCGACACAGAGCCCACTGTTCTGGCAGGGCACCGGCGGGTCCTGGCAGTAGCCGGTGCAGTTGACCCGCACACCCTCCGTCTCGTTGGCTTTGCCCTCCAGGTTGAGCGTCACCCCATTCATCCGCAGTGCCCGCAGGCACCCCAGGAATGGGCGCATCTTGTGCTCTGCTGCGCCTGCAGCGGGGCCAAGACTCAGCGCCCTGTAGCACACACCCTAGGGGTGCAGGGACGTGGCCAGGGGCTCTCACCAACGTAGAGGGGCCTGTCAAATTCCAGGTGGACGAAGCTCTGTGGGGGAGCCGGCCGCACCACCCAGGGCAGCTTGTCCACCCTCAGCCGTGCCAGCTTGACGTTGAGCTCAGCCTTCACCTGGTGCCACTCATCGTCGTTCCAGGGTACCACCGACCGCACCGTCAGGTTCTCGTCCCCATTCCCAATGTCATATATAAACACCACATCCCTAGTGGCTGCAAGGACACAGTGTTGAGAAGAGGCCCAGCCCTACTGCCCCAAACAGCCCTGCACTCTCTGCCCCCCGTACTGTTGAGCTCAATGCGGATGTAGTATCGGGAGCCTGGGTTCTCCAGGAAGACTCCAGACAGGGCAGTGGTCTTGAAGTAGAAAGAGATGTCAAGGCTGTGGTTGGCCTGAAAGGTGGGGAATATCAGGGCTGCGCCCCTGTTGAAGGAAACGGTGTTCCAGGTGTTGCCTGTGGGGAACAGGAGGGGCAGTGAGGGATGGGCAGGGTCCTTCTATGTGGGACCCCACAGGCAGGTGCAGGCACTCTGTAGGCGGGGGATGTTCTGTGGGGCTGGTCACTTACGGTCTCCATAGCACCGCAGGGGCCCCAGCAGGAACTGGGCTTCAGAGCCAGTGCGGTTGGTGTCTCCAACCACAACCTGAGTGACGGGCAGGTGGTCCACAAAGGTCAGCAGACCCTTGTCTGTCCTCCTGCAAATGCGAGTGCATCAGAGGGGCCATGAGGTGCTTCTGTCCACAGAAACAGTCCAGTCCACAGCCCTGTTACTCCCATCTGAGTGCCCCCAGAGTCTGTGCCCCCCCTGACTACAGCCTCCACCCCACAGCTCCCGTTCCGCAGTCCCCGCCACTCACCAAATTGCATGGTCAGCATCGCAGTTGCAGAAGTACTGGGGGTCAGCACAGTTCTTGTCCAGCCCACAGGCGCAGCGCTGGATGCCCGGTTGTGAGCCCCCCCAGTAGTAGTGTCGCTCATCATTTCGACCCATCCAGAAGCTGAAGGGCAGCCCAGCTGCAGGCACAGAGGAGGGTCAGTGCACAGTCCTGTGTCATGGCCCTGCAGCACAGCCACACAGCGCAGCCCCACTCCCCCGGCACTCACAGGGGGTGTTGAGCAGGCGGGAGTTGTAGCAATGGAGCTCGATGCGCTGCTCACAGTACTCAGATCCATTGGCCAGAGCTGAGACCTCAGCCCAGGAAGCGTTCCAGTACTCCACAGCCCCCAGGTAGGGCTGGTCCACACTGGAGCCCGTCACCCGTGTAGCATAGTGACGGTTGTGCCTGATGATGGTCCACGCTCGGTCCTCTGCAGTGGAAAGGGGAGCTTTTAGGACTTGACCCCCAGGATACACACCCGTTCCCTCTATCCTGTTCCAGCTCCAAGACACAGGCAAGGGCTGGTTCCCAGGGCACCGGACAGAGGGACCCCCCTCCCCTCTTGCCACCCCAACCTCGGATGTCGCAGTACACTGTGAAGGGCTTGAGCGGCCCACTGCCATCTGGGTCAATGGTGTAGTTGCCCGAGGTCTTCCCACTGACCCGGTAAGCATCACATGATTCCTTGTAAAGGGCTGGAAGAGAAGAATGGAGTGGAGGTCAGTGCAAAGGAGGAACCAGGCAGCAGTAGGGGCTGCAGGTGTCCGTATTGTCCCTGACCCATGAGGCTCCAGGCTCACATTTGTGGCAGGTCTCCCCCTTGTACCCCGTCAGGTCGCAGATGCACATGAAGTCATCCCAAGATTGGATACAGCGGCTGTCATGCTCACACAGGTTCGGGGTGCACCTGAGGACACAGAGGGCTCCTGTCTCAGCACCAGCACAGCCCCCCAGTGCCCCCCACTCCCAGGCAGCACCCTTGTCCTGGTCGATACCTGTCCGTGATCCCACAGACATTGAAGAACACGTTGTGGTACTGCGCCAGCCGGTGCTGTGCCAGCAGCTCCACGTCCACAGGCTGCATGTCTACGTTCAGCATCTGCAGGCAGCCGTGGAAAGCTGTCTGGTTTGACCGGCAGCCAGTGACTGAGGCTGGCTTGGGGCAGCCTGCAAGACAGATCAGGGTGAGCAGCCCTTAGGCAGCCATTGCCCCAGACCCCACCCTGCTGCCCACCTCCAAAGAAGTACTGGCTGCCCGTGCGTAGCTGGAAGGGGTGCGCTACCCGAAACTCGGCACCATCATCATCGTCAATGGTCACCACAGCTGAGCCATCCCGTGCCACCAGGTGCACCGAGTGCCAGAAGCCATCATTCAGGCGATGCCCTGTGCGGAGAGGAAGGTGTGTGGGGAGGCTCCACTGCCAGACTGACCCCCCGGCCCACACTGGCTCCCCAGCCCACCTGCAGCAAACTCCAGCTTCTTCTTGCCAGGCTGGGCGATGGAGACATTGACCTGCCCCTCACTCAGCACCATTTCGAGGGAGCCCAGGCGGTCAGCAAAGCCAGTGTAGAGCAGGAGGCCAACAGTGTCCCAGGAGCGGAAGCGGAAGCTGACAGCCAGGCGGTTCCTTCGTGGGATCCCCGGCACCCGCACATAGTTGTTAATGCCAGCAAAGGTGATGGGGGTGGTCAGCTGGTCCTGGCAGTAGTGGCCCACGCTGCCCTGGGAATGACCATGAGAGGGGATGAGAAACAGAATACGCCCATAGAGGAGAGGCCCTCTCATCCCCACAGTCCTGGCCTCAATCATGCCCAATTGATCCTAATGCCTGGCAGAGCCAGGCAGGCACCCCAGGCCATGGACAACCTTGCACGGTCAATCTGGCATCGCTTGGCTGAGCACGGTCACTGCCTGGCCCCGTGTCACCCCGCAGTGGGCAGGGAACCTGGCCCCAGGGGAGGGGTCACCCCACAGTTGGGATAGGGACCTCCAGGAAAGGGGTCCCCCCACAGCAGGGATAGGACTCCCAGAAAAGAGGCCACCCCCCAGGCTGGACCTCAAAGCGAATATTGGGTCGCCGGTGCCGAGCCAGGTCAGCGATGTTGACCCCATTGAAGATGATGTTCTCCACACAGCCCCGGAAGTTTTGCCGGTAGGTGAGGTGCTGCTTGTCATGATCAATCACCCCTCCAAAGAATATCTGGGAGGCAGAGGGAGGATGTCAGCACCTCTTTGGAGGCACCGCAGGTCAACATCCTGGCAGCCTCCTGCCCACTGCACCCACCTCAGTTTCGAGGTCAAGCTGGTCAAAGGTGCCATGGCAGCGGAAGCGCTTGACCTCCCCGTCCAGCGTCAGGTTGACGTGGTGACCAAGACGCTCAATGTGCAATGAGTGCCAGTGCTGGTCATCCAG
>VZTX01021568.1:0-23262 GCA_013400915.1 Pardalotus punctatus | reverse complement strand
TCCCCCCGCGCTCCCCCCATCCGCCCTCCCCGGGGATCGGGGAGCGCTCCCCGGACCACGGCAGTGACCGTTCCCCCGTGCCCGGCCCGGGTGGAGCCGCATCCCGAGCCCTGGGGGCAGTTTTGGGCCCCTGGAAAGAGGGGCTTTGAGGGGCTGGAGTGTCCAGACAAGGGGCTGGAGCAGCACTCGGATGAGGAGCGGCCGAGGGAGCTGGGGGGTTTAAACTGGAGAAAAGAGGCTCAGAGGGGACCTTCTCGCTCGTGTCACCTCCCTGACAGGAGGGTGGAGCCAGGTGGGGGTCGGGCTTTTCTCCCAGGTAACAAATTACAGGACAAAAACAAAAGGCCCCAAGCTGTGCCAGGGGAGGTTTAATTTGGATATTAGGGAGGATTTCTTCGCTGAAAAGGTTGTCCAGCCCTAGCACAGGCTGCCCAGGGCAGTGGTGTAGTCACCAACCCTGGAAGAGTTCAAAAAACACGTGGATGTGGCACCTGGGGACGTGCTTCAGTGGTGGCCTTGGCGGTGCTGGCCTGGAAACACGGGGCTGGGGTTGTTCCCTTTGGAAGGGGCCAAAGCACCACTGAGGCCGGTGGCTTCCCAGGACAAGAAAGCAGGACAAGGCTGGGGCCCGGCTCTGCTTTGGGACGCCTCTGCAGTGTGACACCAGGTGTCCCTGCCCTCCGTCCCCAAAGCAGACAGCAGACACAGGGGGGGATGCAGAACCAGCCCCCGATGGCTGCAGAGGGACCCACCCGGCGCCACAGGGAACACTCTCAGAACTTATTTTTCTCACCGTGAGCTTCTGCCGGGATAATCGGCTGCACAGAAGTTCACTTCTCAGCAACCTTTCCCTCACCATCACGTCCATTAGACCTGCCCTGGCCTCGCCGCACCCCAAAGGCGGCGGCGGGGGCTCTCCTAATGGAGCCCCGGGGCGCGGTGCGGGCAGGCAGAGCTTCAGCTTCGTGCCTGGGTCCATTAGCCAGCGATTCCTGAGCAGAGCGGTGTTTGCGGGAGGTGACGCATCCCAAAACAGCCATGGCGGGAAGGGGAGGAGGTGCCGCCGCTCTCCTGGAGCAGAAGGGCGCTGGTTTTTCTCGGGGCTGCGGTGACACGGGGCACACACCCTGGCAAAGCTCACCCCGGGGACCGGGCCCGGCTCCCCCGAACGGGACTGCTTCTTTTGGGGTGTGAAAGCGGCTCACCTGCAGAGGCTCTGCCGCTGCATCCAGGGGGCCACAACTGTCACCTTCAGGGCACGTTGAGGCTCCCCATCCCCACCCACCCTTCTCTGCAGCTCTCCTGGCCTGCATGAAGCAGGAGGGAGGAGGGGAAGCAGGAGGCTTTGCAGGGCACGGGGACATCCCAGGGGAGCCTGAGAGGATGCCAGCAGTGCCTGTGGGTTGAGGCGTTAGGGCTGCAGAGCTGGCGAGAGAGGCAGGAAAAGTACAGGCGGAGCAGGCTGGGCAGCGCTGGCAGCCGGCGCTGCGGGAGCGGCGTGCACGGCTCTGCTGATGCAGCAGAAGGTGCCTTGGCGGGCGGNAGGGTGCCGTGGCGGGCGGCGGGGATGGAGGGAGGGAGGGCAGGGATGGAGGGAGGGGATGGGTGGAGGGAGGGGAGGGATGGAGGGAGCGGATGGATACAGCGAGGGGATGGATAGAGCGAGGGGAGCGGAGCCGCAGGCGCTGTGCGGAGACGGGAGGAGGAGCGCAGCGCTTGCTGGAGCATCACTAATTGAGAGAGGGCAGGCACGGCGATCCGAGGGGGTGGAGGGATGGCTGTCACCCCCGCAGGGGTGCCTGGTGGCTGCTGGGGCCAGGGGAACAGCTGCGGGGGAGTTTGAGGCCAGCATCCAGCACATCCAGCACACAGGGCCACGGAGACCCTGCAGCACGGGGACCTGGAGCGGTAGCACCCTTACCTGGTGTCGGGAAAGGTGTGGAGGAGCCCCTCCCGGGCTGCTCAGCCGCCTGCCAAGTTTGCTCCCAAAACGAGGGGTCAAGCTGGGAGGCATTCGGCCCAACTGCTGTTGGGAATCTCGGCAGCAGAGCCCCAGATCCTTCTGGAGGCAGGAAGGCTGGGGATGGCAGCACCACCTGGCTGCCGGGGCTGGCCGGTAAACACGACAGAGCTCCCGTGGGTGCCGGCACAAACGGGGTGCACCGGGCAGGTGGGCTCCCAGCTTGTTCCATGCTGCCGTGGTCCTGCAGCCCCGTCTGCCTGCAGAGGTGACAGCCCGGTGTCCCCTCGATCACCCCCTGCACTCCCGGGGCAGCGGTGCCCGCGCAGCCCCAGGGCTGGCAGCAGGATGCTGGCTGTCACCAGGCCTGATGGAGCTGTCACACTCGGCAGCTCCAGCCGGTCTCCTCGGCCGGCTGATCCCGTGAGACATCTGCCACTGCCGCGGGCCTGCACAGGGCTCTGCTGTCCCGCAGCCCGGCCGGTGCCAGGGCCGGGAAGGGCACTGGCAGCAGCTGGCCCTGAGATTTCGGCAGGACGCAGATGCCCAGCGTGGGATCCGGGATTCCGGCGGCTCAGCGGAAACTTGTTCTGCTGAGTCCAGCACCAGGCTGCTGCGTCTGGTTCCAGGGAAGGCGAGCACCCTGTGCTCGGACACTGTCACCTCCCTGGGGGACAGGAAGGAGGGCTCAGGGGTGCTGCCAGCTGGCTCACAGCCTGCCGGGGGGGCACAGCGGCTGCCTGGGTATCCTCAGTCCCTCGCCTTGCACTGGCGGGGCCGGGAGGGTTAAAACGCCGGGCTGCTGCTCTCCGAGCAGGGCTCCTGCGTCCCTCCACGTGGGCACGGACCAGGTAGGGCTGAGCAGAGCAGTTGGGCTGCAGCTCCCGGCTCAATGCAGCAGGCGCAGCGCTGGCCCCGGCTGCCCGGAGCATCCTGCCAGGAGCTGCCCCAGGAGGACGGGCCCAGCCTCCTCCCAAACCTCCCCGAGCCACAGGATTCTGTGCTCCCGGAGCCGGAGCAGGCAGAGCCCTCCTGCCGGTGGAGGGGGAGGAGGAGGTGGCAACGCGGGAGCAGAGCTTCCCATCAGCACCTTATATTTACTGCAAGGTCCTCTGGCTGTGACCTTTAAAAGACAAGGTGGCCCGGCATCCCGGGAGCCGGCAGTGGGCAGGAGGCACGTCAGGGATGGGGCTCTGCAGGACTGCCCTGCCTGGGACGGACACGCCGGGCTGGGAGCTGAGCGAGAGGTCCCGGGCGCGGACTGCGGGTGAGTACCTGGCTGCTTTTGTCATTCCATCTCTCGGCTGCCTGCAGCTCTCCCTCGGAGCGGTGCTTTCCCCTCTCTCCCTGCCAGCGCTGCCGCTGCCTGCCGCCCCCGCCCGCAGAGCCGCCTGCCCTCCGGAGCGCCCAGGCTCCTCTCCCCTTCCACGGGCTCCTCAAACACGCAGGGGAAGAGCGGCAGTGTCCCCCGGCAGCCACTGCAGAGCATCTGCAAGAATCGCTGAGGCGACCCTGCCGTATCATCCCAGGAGAAAGTTTGTTCCTGACCCGGCACAGCCCGAGGCCACATCCACCGAGCCCTCCCCATCCTGTGCCCTCCGGAGCTGCCCCTCACGCCCCTCACGGCCCCGGACCCCGCTGTCCCAGGCTGTTCCCTTTCCAGGTGTCCCCTCGTTACTTCCCAGCCCCGGGAGCAGGGCAGCGTTGCAGGGACTGTGGCTCTGGACTCTCCCCGAAGCACCCCGGCAGTTCCCCGTGACTCTGCACAGGAGCAGGCAGAGGTCCCTGCCTCCTCCCACCCCCTCTCTTCTCTTTAACACCTGTAATCCCACCTGGCCCAAGGAAACCTTAGTGTTCTGTAGGAGGGAATGTCCCTGGTTCTGGAGGATCCGTGAAGCCCCAGTGCCGGGCGGTCGCTGCCACTGCCCTCAGTCCCCTGCAGCGATGAGAACTCACCCTTGCCGTGTCCCACGGGGTCTCCTCTGTGATCCCACTGCTTTCCTCCAGTTTTTTGCCAGCAACATTCCAAGAGGTATCCCGAAAGTGCCAAGCTGTGGGTGCCCCATCCCCTTTGCCTGTGTCTGCATTTGATCCCCTAGAGCTGGGTGGGGATACCCCCACATCCTGCTCCGGGGAGCTGCTGCTCCCTGCTCAGCAAAGTTGTTCCCTGCCCTGGGATCGGTTAGCTGTAACCCCCCGGCAGCACGGTGCTGCAGGACTGTGGCAGCAGGACAGTGCAGGTGATTTGGGTGCCCTTCCTCAGGGAAGGAGAGGTGCCACGGGGAAGTGGAAGTTTTCCGCAGCGCTGACCCCGCGCTGAGGTGTCCTGGGTGCAGTGTCCGGGCGGGCAGGGACGGGGACACTGGCAGAGCTCATCCCACTGGCACTGCTGCTGGGAACGGTGGTGGGCAGCTGGGGAGGGGGCAGGGCAGGCCCGAAAGATGGAAAGAGGTGGTGGCAGTGCCTTGGGGCGGTGTGGGGCCAGACCCTGCTCGTGGGAGGAATTGGGATGCACCGGCACTCGGCAGCCCCGACTGAAGGGCAGCAGGGAGAGGCACGGTGCGGGGCGGCTGTCAGAGCTCCCCTCGTGTCTCCACGGTGGGTGAATTGATGGATGTGCTGATTAGCTGTGCCCCAGTTGTGTCGTGGTGCTCTGGAGCATCCCCACGGTGCAGCTGGCTTGGGAGAACGGCCTGGGTACGGGTGTCCATCACCTGGTGCGTGCCCCGGGCTCTGCTGGAGCCTGCTGAGCCTTACCTGCCACGAGCAGCTGTCAGTCCCGGCTCTCTGAGCAGCACAGCTGCAGAAGCTGCCGGGGCACAGGTCCTGGAGGCCCCAGAGCGGGTGCAGAGCACCCCTGAAGTCTCCCCGTGGGGAGGCTGGGGCAGCACTGGCCACGCTCCCACGCCCAGCACTGCCCCGGCTCGGTGGCAGCTCCCAGGGACAGAGCAGTGGGCACGCAGGGTGCCCTGGGCTCCCTGGGCACCCAAAGCACCCCAGCAGGACTGAGCTCCACACAGGAGCGGGCTCATCCCCCCGGGCAGAGCCGATGAGGGACCTGCCCTGCCCCTCCAGGCAGCGGCACAAAAGCATCGAGGGCAAAGTCGGGTTTTTGTTGTTCTTTTGTTTGTTTGACTGTACAAAGAGCAATAAAAACATCCCACACTCGGCAGAGCACTCGGGAAGAGAAGCCCAGGGAAGGCGCACACCCAAGGCCACACCACGACCCAGAGCAGCCCCTCCTGTGTGTACAGATCTGTATTTGTCGGCTCTCTGCTGTGTACAGCTGTGTACAGACAGATGCATTGGCAAGTTGCAATCCAAGGATAGTGCACGAAAGAAATGAAAGGCAGATGCAAGACTGGTCATGGGCATCACTCAGAGGCCTCCGAGCCCCCGAGGTGCTGGCTCAGTCCCACCAGAGCCGGGGACAGCCCGGCTCTGGCAGAAGGCGGTGCGGGAACCCTGCGGCAGCGGGCACCGCTGGCACTGTGCGGGGGTGCGGGGACAGCCCGGCCCTCCCCGGGCAGCAGGGCCCAGGGAAGGGAGCCTCGCGTGGGACACGGCACATTCCTGCTGCGGGTGGGAAGGGAGCGGCGTGGAGCCCGGCAGGGTCGAGTGGGATGGACAGGGCAGCAGGGCTGGGGTGGGAAGCGATGGGGCAGAGCAGGGAGGGCACAGCTGTCCCGCCATCCCCAGGACTGATGGCATTGCCAGGACGGCACCTGAACAGCGACACCGCAAAGGCGTCCCTTCTCTGCACAGGGACACTGCTGAGGTCTCCCTTCTCCCCTGGCAGTGCTGCTCGTGGGTGACAGGACCCCCATCCCCCGCCCCCGGGCAGCGTCCCCTGCGGCGCCGTGCCCTGTCCCTCTCCTGCCAGCCACTGGAGAAGAAAAGCTCAGGCCCGGTGCCACGGAGGACCCTGCCCTGGGCCACTCCCTGCCTGAGCCCCGCGTGCTGCAGCCAGCACAGCTCACCTGCCGGCTGAGGCAGGTGCCACTCAGGGCTGGGCACGCTGGCAGTGCGATGCCATGGCAGTTACGGGTGTGCAGTGCCCTGCAGGGACGCTGGAGGAGGCGGGCTCAGCATCACAGGGCTGCTCCAGGGTGGCAGAGCTGTCCCAACCCCAGGCCTGCTGTTCTGCCCAGTTCCTGCCAGCACGTGCCCAAAATCTCCTCTTCCTTTCAGCAGCTTTTTGTCCCGAGCAGCCTCACCCCACCCCACCGCCTCAGTCTGCCACAGCAGCAGAACATTTTCCATCACAATCACCCGCCCCAAGAAAGTAATGAGCACAAAAAAGTCAGCCCAGCACCTTGGGCTGAGATGCTCAGACCCAAACACAGCCCGAGAGGCAGAAGGGTCCATCCCTTGCACACCAAGAGCCAGTCATGCTTCCAAAACAGCACAAAGCTCCGAGACACCGGGTGGGGTCATGGTCACCACCCGGCCACCAGCTTGGCTCCTGGGACAGTCCCTGAGGAGCACGAGCTTTCTGTCTCAGCACTGGCACACAGGCCTTGCAAAGAGGAGACTGGCAGCTCTCGGGATCCCCTGGGATGGGAACACCAGTGCCAGCGGCCCAGGCACAGCAGTAGCGCCTCGGGGTGAGCCGTGACCCCGAGGGCAGGCTGCTGGCCCTTGCTCATATTTTCTGCTGGGACAGAGAGCAGACAGCTGGGCACGGGGCTGCTCTGACCCCTCTGCCCCTCCTGGTACCCCCTGTTCCAGTCCCTCCGTGGGTGAAGCCACACTGGCCCCCCCTCACCCGCCTCAGCCTGTCCCCAGCATGTCCAGGGGCTCAGAGCAGGGGACAGGCGGTCCCAGCTCGGCCTCAGGGGCTCCAGTCCCGCCTCCCCAGCCCTGCCCAGCACAGCCCGGCTCCCGGGACCTTCTCTCTGCGCCCTGCTCCAGGCTGGGTTGGGTGTTTGGATGGAAGGAGGGATGCTCTGGGGAGACAGAAATCCTTGCTCTGGGAAGCACATCAAGAGGGTCACGCTGTACAGGCGGGAGAAGGGAGGGGCGGGCAGGGGGGCATTACTTGGTGCCCTCGTCCGGGTTGCCTTCGCCGTCCGTCTTCCCTTCCTCCTCCGTCTTCTGGTCATCCGTGTTGAGCCTCTGCTGCTTTTTCCGGCGCACACATTTCACCACCATCAGCACCAGGATCACCACGGCCAAGAAGCCACCCACGGAGGCGCCCACGATGACGGCCACCGTCGAGTCGTGCTTCGGGGGCTCTGGGGACACAGGGCAGGGGCTCAGGGCATGTGGTCTCCAGCAGGAGCAGCTGGGAACGGGCAGGGCTCTGGGAGCGAACCCTGCCCCCGTGGGGGCCCGCAGCCCAGGGCAGTACTGACCTTGGGTGAGCACCTTCAGGCTGATCTTGCCGTGGCCCCGGTGCCGGTCCGGGGGGTTCAGGACGTAGCAATTGTAGGTGCCCTCATCCTCCAGCTGCACGTTTTTGAGGGTGAAGGACACGTCGTTCTTGGCGGGGTTGCCGGTGAACTCCACCCGGTTCCCGAAGCGGTCCAGCTGCTTGTTCATGATCTTGGTGCGGAACTGCAGGAACTGGCAGCCGTGGGGGGCAGCAGGTGAGACACCGTTTGGCACCCCACGGGCTCATTTCCCAGCCAGGCACCCCCTCCCTGCACATACTGTCCTGTAAGAAACCCCGAGAACACCTTTCAAGCCAGCCCCCGACCCCCAGCAGATCCCCAGCGAGACTCACCAGCTCCTCCGAGCAGTTACTGCACTCCTGGTATGTCCAGTTGAGGGAAAACTGCTTGTTCTCCACCTTGTAGCAGGAGTTGAAGGTACAGGAGAGCTTCACGGAGGAGCCATTCAAGGCATTGATGGTGGCGGGGGCCATGACCTCCATGCCCCGTCCCGGGGGTGCTGCCGAAGGCACAGGAATTAGGGGGGTGTCACAGGCAGCCATCCCGGCAGCTGAGCCCAGCTCCCCGTCCTGCCCTGCCTGCACAGAGCTCTCCCTGGGGCCTGGCCTTGCCTTCCAGGCACACCCACACACACTGCATCCAGCCAGGACCAGAATTTCCCTGCACAGCAGGAGCAAGGGGAGCAGCCCCGGCCCTGGCACTGTCCCCTGGCTGGACAGGACGAGCATCATCCCCGCCCTGCCAGGGCTGCTGACCCTGCTGTGCCATCCCCGGTGCTGAAGGCTGCTGGCTGCAGGCCAGCGCTGCTGGCTGCCATCCCCGAGGCTGTGCTGCTGCGGGATCGATGGCGCTGCGCGAGGGCTGCAGCGTCAGCACGCGGGGCCCGGCGCCACAGCCACACGGAAATTTACGGCTGCGCTCATCGCGTTTCATTGCCGGCAGGACACAACCACGGCAGCGAGGGCTGGGGTCTGCCGGGGCCGGCCCCGGGGGGAACACGCATGTTTTCCCTGCCAGCGGTGCCCACGCGAGGCCTTTCCAGCTGGGAAGGATCAGAGCGAGATCCTGGTTGCTCCTGGGGGAGCAAAGCCAGTCCCTGCTCCCTGGCCCTGCTGAGAAAGAGGGGCATCACCCGGTGCGGCTCACAGGGCAGGACTCACCTGGGGAAGGGGCAGGGATGGGGGGTCTGCGCCCTGCTCCCTCCTCCGCTCCTTCCCTGCAGCTCCCCTCAGCAGCACCCCAAACCCAGCGCCTGCACCCAGCGCCTTGTCCCCAGGCTGGGCCAAGGGAGCAGCTCCTGTGCAGCCAAGCTGGCTGCCCTGAGGCCAAGCCCTGAGAAGCGCAGGGACACAGGGACAGAGAGCCCTGGGAGGGACCGGAGTGTACAGGGGGCTGTGACAGGGCAGGCCAGTGACACTGCCACCAGGTGCTTTTGGATCACCTCACCTCTCCCCTTGGGCTGCTGCTCTTGGCTCTCAAACCTTCTTCGCGAGGCCAAGCTGGGTGCATGTCAGGGCTGCTCCGCTGGCCGCTCCGCTCCGCCTGCAAGCAGGGCAGGAAAGGGGCCAGGCTCTGCAGCCAGGGACGAGAGCCTTTCCCAAGCTGCAGGTACGGCTGTGTCCAGCCACAGGTCCCTCTGCGAGGTGGGAGCCAGCAGCACCCTGAAGCTCCTTGGGGCAGAGAGGTGCCCTCAGGTAGGGCCAAGCCCTGGAGACGGCTCCTTGCTGTGCTGGCAGCCGTGGGGAGCAGCCTCCATCCAGCCCCGGGCAGGGAGGGCTCCCCAGGGCTCAGGGGGACAGGGATGGGGACAGCTGGTGCATGGGGACGAGTCACAGCACCCAAGGCAGGAAGGAGTGTCCCGAGGCAGTGTCGCAGCCTTGCTGCCCCGTGGCAGCCCACCACCTCCAACGCCTCCACAAAATCCCTGCAGGGATGGGAGAGAAGGGCCAGGAGAGCCAGGCTTTCCCAGCAGGAATGGCTGGAGAGGATCCCTGCGTGGAGCCACTGGTGCCCCTCACACGATGCCCTGAGTGCCCGCGGGTGGGTGACACCGCCTGGTCCCGTGTCCTCAGGGCGCCCCAGCTCTACGGAGGGGCGAGTGCCACCAGCAGCCACCCTGTGACCTCAAGCTGGGAAACCACGGCCTGGCAGGACCTGGGAGCACCGTGTGTGTGGGTCCAAACTTTGCCATTGCCCAGGCACTCAGCTCTGGGGGACAACAGAGATGGGGAAGAAACCCCCGAAACCCCCGGGACCGTCCAGGCCGCGTCCTGCGGCGCTGCGCAGGCTTCCAAACGCTCCGTCATGCTGCACCCAGGCTGGGGGCACAGCGACAGCAGCCTCTACAGCAGCCCTCGCTGGGTTTTGTATCCTCCTTCCCCAGGCTCTCGCCTCGGGGAAAAGCAGCCCATCAGGAGCTCCAGGACAGCACTTCAAAGGAGCGCCGCGTTCCCGGCCGCGATCGATGCGGCCGCGGAGCTGCTGACACAACGCTGCTGCTGCTGCGGGCCGGGCAGCACGCACGGAGCGCGGCCCCAGCACGGCCACCAGCCCGGGGACAGCCACGGGGACAGCCAGGGGGACAGCCACGGGGACAGCCAGGGGGACAGCCACAGCCCAGCTGCCAGCACCCAAAGGACAGCCACAACCAGCACAGCCCACCTGCAGCACCCAAAGGACAGCCACAACCAGCACAGCCCACCTGCAGCACCTTGCCAGCCCTGTCCCCACGCCAGCCCGCTCCTCTGCCTGGCATGCAAAGGGCTCTGTGCTCAGCACGCAGGGCGTTTTTAGGAGAAGATGCAGTGGTAACATACCCCCCACCCCGCCCGAAAGCAGGTCACCCTGGCTGGTGGCTCTCCGCAGGGTGCATGCCGGACCACCTCCGTCCCCATCCCTGCGGCACGGCGCTTCCCGGGGCTGGGGCACGGCGGGGGGCTCTGGCCGGGGACACGGGTGTCTCCCCAGCTGGGCACATGCAAGGGGGCTCAAGCCGACACTTACCCAGCGAGAGGAGCAAGGTGAGGCCAGTGAGGAACAAGGTGGGCTGCGGGAGCCAGGCTTCCAGGCTCATTTTGACGGACTTTTGTGTGTGGAGAGGACGTGGTGTTGGTGTGGGTTGTGGAGGTGGTGGAGGTGCTTTTTCGAACGCCCGGGTTATTTGCAGGTGACATAGAACATTAGAGCCGCTTTCTCCCCACAGCCCAATATGGCTGGAGCTGAGCTGGGGCGAAAAAAAGCAGTAAATGCTGTGGTTGGTGGATTGCAGCCGCCGGAGTGGGAGGGCGGAAAAATTTTCCCTTGAACTGCAGGCGACAGCTCCTGGCACCGCCGGCTCCCTGCTCTGTGCAGGGGATGTGTCACACAGGGGGTTCCTGCGGCCCCTGCAGCCCCCCGGCTCAGGGGGGACATTCAGGTGTGTCCCCAGTGCCCCGCCGGGGGCTGGCGGCCAGCCCCGCTCCCACCATCCGCAGCAGCGGTGCCCGTTCTGGAGAGCCCGGCGGGGCCCAGGAGGGTTGGAAATGCCCTCCTGGAGCCAGGCAGGGAGCAGAGGGGCTGCTCCAGGCCGGCGAGAGCCGAGGGGCCCGAGGAGCCCAGCCAGGATGCGCCAGGTAGGCTGCAGCAGGTAGAGGTGCTCCCGGTCACCTGCCCGCTCCCGGACAGCTCCATCGCTTCCCAGGGCTGCCAGACT
This sequence comes from Pardalotus punctatus, assembly GCA_013400915.1. Taxonomy (NCBI): domain Eukaryota; kingdom Metazoa; phylum Chordata; class Aves; order Passeriformes; family Pardalotidae; genus Pardalotus; species Pardalotus punctatus. The sequence continues at coordinate 12,215 of VZTX01021568.1, read as the reverse complement.
CTGCTGGCGGCTCCTTCCCCTTCTCCAGCAGCATCTTCTCCCGGGATAACGCCTCTCCTCACCCAGCCTTGGGACAGGGAAGCTCTGCCCAGCAGTAACAGGGCTGGAGAGTTTTGTCCCCTTCCCACCACCAGTCAGGGCAGCCTTTGGGCCCAGCGCTCCAAATCTGGATTCAGAGATGGGTGCAGGAAAGACGTGGGATGATCTGGAGACCTGAGAGGCAGTGAAAGCAGCTGCTCAGGCCCTGGGACATGGGGTGGTGGCGTTTGCTGGGACAGCATCGCTGGGGACAGAGGCGAGGGATGCCCAGGAGCCAGGGCACACCTTGGTTCCTGCACAGCAGAGCCCTGGCGAGGGAGGGAAGGGGCAGCAGGAGGGATGCAAGGGGGCTCTGCTGCCTGAGCAGGGTCGGGAGGGGCAGCAGGACGGTCGGGAGGGGCAGCAGGACAGCCGGGAGGGAAGGAATGAGAGTGCCCCAGCCCCGCTCAGCAAACACTCACTGCACTGCACACACCGCACTCTCCCACCGCACCAGGCAGGCTAAACCCGCCCTGCTCTGCTGCTGCGGCTGCCACGACCCCACAAAGACCCTGCGAGCCCCCCGACCCCCCAGATGCAGCTCCGGGGGCTGGCTCCCACCAAACCCCATCCCGCGGCTGCCTGCGGGAAAACAGAGCAGGGTGTCAACGAGAACCAAGGAGCGCAGCGCGGCGCTGCAGTCTCCCGGCAGCGGTGGGAGGTGGAGGGTCCCGGCTCCCTCCGCACCTGGAGGTGTCAAACATCTATAGATAGAGCCCGGCACCGGAGACAGAGCGGGAGCAGCGCCAGCGCCCGCCCCGGGCTGCCCCGGAGGCCCGGGAGGGGTGGCTGGGCTCCCCCGGCAGCGCTGCCCATCACCCGGCTGCTGCCCCATGGCCAGGGGACACCCGTGGGGGCCCCCACTGCCCGCGGGCTCTGTCCTGCTCCCGTCCGTCCTCACCCTGCTGCCAAGGGACCCCTTTTTGTCCCGTTTGGCTTCGCTCCTGCCTGGAGCCGGCAGGGCTGGCGGGTGCCCCATGCCAGGCTCCACGTGGGCGCAGGGACTCCCAGGCCCCGGGCCAGGCAGATTTTGGCACATTTGGACATCACATGCTTAGGCAGGAGGTAAAACGAAGACAGGGTCAGGGAAGATCCCCTGAGTTTTATTACCTTCAGAAAAATACCGTGACGGCTCCCGCTGCATCTCCCCCCTTGGAGATCCTTATCCGGGGCCAGGATCAAAGCTGGAGCGTGAGGCTGTGCCCACTGTGCCCCTCTCCAGAGACCAGGGGGCAAGAACCAAGTGTCCCCTGGTCCCCAGCAGACAGCTGGGGTGGGCTGTGCCCCAGCAGCGCCCTGGCACGGAGCACGGAGCGACGTTTCACCAGTTCTCGGTCCTCAAAGGCACAAAGGCGTCTGGGACACACCTGGATGAGGGGCTGCCATCCCACAGCACAGCTATTTCTCCTGCTCTGGAGCCCGGGGAAGTGCCTCCTCTGGCCTGCTGCGGGGCTCCTCGCTCTGTCCATCCCCCTGTGTCCCCTCTGCCATCCATTCCGACGGGATCACCCTCTTGGCCAGCTCCACGTAGACGCCGTTGTCCCGGCAGTGAGAGGGGTGCTGCAGGGAGCAGGGGACGAGGTGTGAGCCTCACCACAGCTGCCAGGGTCTGCTTGGAGGGGGCAGGGGCGAGGGATGCTGGGCTCTGGCACTGGGAGGGAGGCTCTGGATGCCTGACCCTGGGGATGGGGGCAGCGATGTGGGGGTCCCACCACGCCTGCTGCTCACCATGGTTATGTACGTGTCCTCAGCTCTCTTCTTCTTCTTCGCTTCCTGCTCAGCCTTGGGTACTTCAGCTCCAGGGATTGAGCAGTAAATTGCTTCCTGCAAGGGCAGACCAGGGTGTTTAGACCCGAGCAGCCCCCAAATACACGAGGGCTGCCTGACCCCAGTGACAGGGCAAGCAAGGAGAGCCGTGGCTGGAGCTGGCCAGCAAATGGCACCTCGGGCCCGGGCAGTGTGGGATCCCCTCCCTCGGCCTCCCTAGCCCTGAGGTCACACACCCAACCCCAACGATCCCTCCGCTCTCGGCTCTCACCTCTGCTCTGTTCTTGCTTCTGCTCTTCCCCATCCTCTCCAGGGCTGTGTTGGCTGCAAACCTTGAGGGAAGGCAGCAGCAGAGTCACCTCCGGCATCCCCCGCTCCTCCTGTCCCTCCCTCCCTCTCCCGGGACACTGACATCCCTTTGCACACGCCTGGGCCAGGCCATCCCTGCTGCTGGACAGCCCAGGAGGTTTGGGAGCCGGGGGGACCCCGGCCAGGGTGAGGTGACACTAGATGGCAGCAGGAGCCTGCAGCCCACACCTGGGCAGATGAGCCCTCGCACCTGAGAACCCTCCCGTGGGGGGCAGCTCGGCCCGGGGGAGCAGCGGGGCTGCGGGAGGTGGCTGCTCATCCCCGTGAGCCCAGAGCCCGTGTCCGTACCTCTTCCTCACGCAGAGCCCGGCCAGGAAAGCCACCACCACGGCCACGCAGCCACAGCCCACCACGGCCGGCCAGAAGCCCGAGTCTCTCGGGGGCGCCGCATCCTCAACTCCCGCTGCTGCTCCTTCTGCCGGGGAGACACCGAGGCAGGGGCTGGCACCGCGGGGACGCCGGCCCTGCTGCGGGAGAGCCGCCCCGGGGCACGGCACGCACCTCGGGGCCCCGCGGGGCTGACGTGCAGCACCGTCCGGCTCTTGAAGATGCTGCTGTTCTGCAGCAGCCGCAGCTCGCACTCGTAGGTGCCACTGTCGTTCACACGCACGTCCCGCAGGCGGATGGAGCCGTCCCAGCGGGAGATGTTCCCCTGCCACTGCACCCGGTGCTTGTAGCGGCCCACGGGGACGCCGCGGTTGCTGTAGTAAAAAAACACCATCTCCTCCTGCCGGGGCACAGACGGCGTCAGGTGAGAGCGGTGTCAGGTGCCCTGTCCCTCCTCGAGAGCCCTCAGCTCGCTCCGTCTCCCTCTCCCCGTGGGCTGTGCTCCTCGCACAGAGCCCGGCTCTCTCCCACGCTCCGGGAAAACCCCAGGATGCAGCAGCGGGAGCTTCCCTGGCGCTGCAGGGCCGTGCGGAGGTGTCCTGGCACCGCGCGGGGACCCTTCTTCCTCTCACAGAAAATTCCTCCCCTCGTGGCCTGGGCCAGGATGGGCTTCCCCACAGCCCCCCCTGGCTGCCCTGCTCGCCCACCGCCAGCCCCCCCATCCCCTGCCCTGGCAGCCCTGTCCTGACCCACCTGAGTGCCAGCTCCTGCCTTGTGCAGCCAGTCCACCTTGAGCAGGGTCCATCCCTGGCTCTCGGGGTCTAGGAAGAGGCACCGCAGCAGCACGGAGTCCCCGGCCCTAGCTCGGAGCTGGGGCTCCGTGAACACCGAGCCAGCCCCGCTGCCTCGCTCTGCCGGGGACAAGGACAGCAGGATGAGCCCGGGGAGGACGGCCAGCTGCAGCCTGCCTGTCCCCATCGCTATCTCCTCTCCAGGGAAGCCTGGGGCTCACGGCACTGACCAGTCCAGAGGTCGAGCCCGTGCCTGACCCTTGCTTGTGGCGTGCCTGGGATGTGGGGCAGCACATCCTCCCGCCACGCCAAGGCTGCTGCGCGTGTGATCCCGCCGAGGGGAGGCTGGAAGCACAACCCCTGCCCTCCACGCCTCGAAGCCAAAGTCTGCAGCTCCTGCAGGGCTGTGCCTGTGAGTCACGGGCTGGGAGAACCTGTGCTGCTCTCATCTGTACCAGGCCAGGGGCAATTCGAGTGCTTCACATACATTTCGGTTCCTCCCTCACTGCCCATTTGGCTTCCTTCCCCTTTGCTCACAGGCTCCAGACCTGAGCTTGTCTGGCCACGTAACCACAGCTTGGGGTTTCTAGAGAAGCTGGACAGAGGGGGAAAAAGCAAACAGGGGAACATCAAAGAGCACAGAGCTGACACAGCCCGCACGAAGCAGCTGCCGGCTCGCTGGGCTGCAGAGCGTGCGGCAGGAAGGGGATTAAAGGTTTTCTCTGAACTAAACGATTCTCTGAAACAAGTGGGGCAGAAATCATCACTGGGGCTCGTCAGAAGAAACCCCACCTGCCTCAGAGCCCGCAGTGGCACTGCGAGGGGAGGCTGATTGTTTGCTGAGAGCTGGGGGAGCTGATTCAGCAGGGAGCTGCTCAGACAGGTAGGCTCGTCCTCGTGGCTGAGCCGCTCTGCTCAGCCTGTCCACAAGCACCGAGGGCCGGGCCCTGGCCAAGCACCAAGTGTTTGTTTGTCTGAAATCCTGTAAATAATGAATGCAAAGTGCTGCAGCTTCCCAAACGAGTTCTGTTGGTCTTGACCAGCTGAAAATGACAAATATTTGCCAGCGGAGAAGACCGAGGGAGCTGCTTGCCTCGAGCAGAGCCAAAATCAATACCTTGGAAACCTCTCCCTGTATTTAGACTTGGTGAAGCAGTCCTGCTCCTTTCAAAGCCTTGGAGCCTAAATACAGGACACTTCCAGGGGGATGCCAGTGCAGTTTGAAGCTGGTCTGTACGGGAGGTCCCCAGGAAGGGGAGATGCAGCACACGCAGGGGCCAGGGGAGGGACTGGCACCCAGGAGAGGAGCAGCTCCGAGGGGTTCTCACCACAGGAGGAGAGGAACTGATGGGTCCCAGGGCAAAGGTAGAGGGGAAAAGAGAAGGGAATAAAAGTTAGAGCTTACCCAGCCATATCAGCAGCAGGGCCAGGCTCAGCAACACCTTCATCTCCCTCTGAAAAGAAGAGCAGAGGTGGCACTTGCTCCGGTGCCCCTGGGGCAGCACACCAAGGGCTGGCAGCCAGCTCAGGTCAGAGGAAGGCTCTGATGTGCAGCCTCTCGGGCTGGGAGGCTGGAATTCAGCGCAGCACAGAGGGCAGCGAGCAGGGCTCTGGTTTTTGAGACTGTGCTGAGACTGGAAAGGAAGAGCGAGCGTGGGGGAAAGGGCTTGGCCTAAACCCCTTCGCATTTTCCCCTAAGTTACGAATCTTTCCGGTGGTTTGGGGGTCGAGCCTGAGACACGTGAGCTGAGATGTTCACAGGTGTTGGCTCTGCTCCCAAAGCAATCAGATGTGTTTAAAAGGACAGAATCAGAGAAGTTTGGTCCTAAAACACAGACCCCCTGCTCCAGAGCGAACCCCTTGCCCCAGGGTGCTGCTCATGGTGAGAGGTTCTGCTGGAACAGCCCCACATCTGGGCCCTGCATTCAGCTTGACCTGCTCCACATCTCTCAGAATAAAGCTGACATCTCCTCTCGACACATCGTAGATTTATCCTGCAGCCCAGGGAAGGACTGGCTGTCACTGCCAGCAATCTGGACAAGAGCCAGCGTCCAAGGGAAGGCAAGAGTCAGCACCCTGCCTGCCTCCTCCCTGCCCCATGGTTCCCAGCTATGGCCATTCAAAACTTGTTTCAGGGTAACAAGTTACTGAGAGGAGCTCTCCTGCCCGGAGAACCCTCACGTGAAGCTGGAGTTGAGGCTGCTGTTACCAGCACGCATTTTCCAACACTGCAGAAATGAAATGGAAATAGAAAGACATGAGGTGAATCATCTCTGGCATCTTGGTAGCTTCTCTCTTTTTTGCTCCATCATGCAAGTGAGAGGATCTCATCAGCCTCAGGCAGGGATTCCAGGCCCAGGATCAGCTGCTGGGGACCCTCGGGTCAGTTCTAGGCTGACAAAGCCACCACAGCTCTGAACCTTCATCACCCTGCCCTTTCCACAAAAAAAAAAAAAAACCTGATAAGTGGCAGCAAACCTTCTGGAATTCTCTCTATCTGCCTGTCAAAGACAGGACCCCTCTGGGGCTGGGTTTTTGTGTGGTTTGCCATGCTCCTTGCAGCTCGGCCGTGACACACTTTGCTGCTCAGCCCGCACTGGTGCACGCACGACCTACAAACACAGCTCCTGCTCAGCCCCAGGGCCAGCATGGCTCAGGGCAGCAGGCACAGCATCCTACTTTTCCAGAGACCCTCCCAAAACCTGCAGAGCTGCCCCCCCCCAGGACCACCCCCACGCAGCAGCCAATAGAGCAGCCAGCTCGAAAAACAGTGCTGAGCTGCAGAAAGCTGGGATTTCTATACCCAGATCCTCCAAAAATTCCCTGCAGCCGAGCTGCTGCAGCTCTGGGCCTCATTTGCCACCAAGTCCTTGCTGGATTTATTGCCCTCTTTTTGAGAAGCAGTTCTGGTCCTGTCTGGGAACAGATTTTTGCAGGGTCTCCCCTGTGGCACCCAGCAGGGAGGGGGTGCTGGAGGCACCAGCTGGAGCCAGCACCCACTCACCAGGCTGTTCTGTGTCCCGGTGCTGACACATCCCAACCGCCTTTCCCAAACACATCGGGGAAAAAAGGGCACAGACACCACACGGCCTTTGCTTTTCCCTACTTTTGCACATGGGATCTGAGTCGCCAGCACTTCTGTTCCCCCGGTTCTCTTCTCAAAGGAGAAGAAAACATCAGGAAGGAAAAACAAATGAGAAAAATATCCAGAAATAAATATTACAGCAACAAATACTCACCTAGCGGGGCCTGTGGAAGTCAGCTTGTCTTGCACGAAGGGTTCTTCAGCGACTGACTCAGAGCATCTGCATCAGTTGCTAAATCATCTCGAGGTTGCACATGCAAGACCTTTCTTGGCAGCCTTTGGTTCTTGCTCTCAGGTTGAGTGTGACGGTCACTTTCACACGCGAGAGAAAGCAGAACAACAAATCAGGATGTGCAACGGGCAGGGGGAAGCGGCTGCAGCTGCAGCCCCGAGAGGGGGACGGGGCAGCTCCAGGAGCACTCGCGGGCGGAGCTGTGGCTCGGGCCGGCGGGGCAGACTGGCCTGAGCAGTCACAGTGACCAGTCCAGGACACAGGTGTAGTTCCACTGATTTAGAATCTTCCTTTCTCTCTCATGGAGAATACAGATAAACTGTACTCCTTGTGCTTTCTTCATCTCTGTGTTTTGTGTTAGATGTTGTATAAACTGTGACCAATGGTCTCAGGAGGTGGATTCCCCCCTGACCAATAGTTACTAAGTTATTAGTGCATATATAAAGAAGTTTTTGTAAATGAACTTGCTTCTTCTTCACCATCTTGGGTCCTGTCTGCCTGACTTCCCTGCCAGCTTCCACAAACCCCACGAATAACAGAAATCCAGCCAACACACGGAGACTCCTGGCACGCAGCCTGTGCTCCCTCTGCTCGGATTTTGGGGATCAGGGCTGGGTAGACACCTGTCCCTGCTGCACACGGATCTTGTCCCCGTGAGGAGCAGAACCACAGGGAACGTGGCTGTGCCTCCCTCCTGGCGCTGCCAGGGTCCCTGAACCCGCCTGTCACAGCAGGGACCGCTGCCCCCTCCTGAAACACCCCCAGACCCCGCTGTGCATCCCTGCATCCCCCACGGCCACTTGGAAACCCCATTTTCACCCTTTCTCTTTCATCAAAACACCAGAGCACCTCCTGTTCTCCATCCCAGCGTCACCGGGCTCCGTGGTGCTCCAGGAAATTTCCACCTGGGTGGCAGAGGAAGAGCAAGCTCAGCACCGCCCGCAGCTCAAGGTGGCAGCTCGGCTTCGCACCAGGAACATTTACCTGGGATCCAGCACGGTCCTGGCCAGAGAATCACAGCTGAAATCCAACACTGTGCAGCAAAAAAAGCCTGTGGTTTCCACAGAGAAGTGGGGTGAGTGCTGAGAGTGGAACAGGAAAGCCACATCCCCTGGGCTGTGTAATCCCCACCCGCCTTTCCCAGGAAAGTTTTGGCTGACACAGATGTTGTGGCACCGGGGAGCACAAACATTTTAAATATTGCTTTAGAGTAAATGGGAGAAAAATGTATTTCTTCATCTGGAGGCACAGATCTACAGCTGACCTACTTCTCAGTGAGGAGCCAGCACAGAGATGCTGAAGGAGGACTCGGTCCCTGCTCCCTTTTGGGTCCAATCTGCTCCCTAAAAACCTCAACCCAGCATCACAGGACAATTTTTATACCTCAAGATGGCAGTTTTATGAGCTCAGCTGTATTTGGCCAAATAAAGAGAGCCACAGCCCAGAATGAAAGAATGCGATTTATTGGTAATGGCACATCAAAATCAACAGCAAACCTGTAGCCCATCTGTAAAAGGAGAATATTTGACTAATACAGAAAGGAAGCAGCTTTTTAGGGATGGAGTGAATGAATTCCACTGCTCTCTGCCCTTCATTCCTGGACAAGGCTGGTGAAAGAAGAAGTTCCCTGGAGGGGAAGCAATGCTGCACGATGAAGCATTTCCCTAAAATGGGTCCTAGGAGGAGGGAGGAAGAAAACAACTACTGCAAAGAGAACATTCCTTTGGGCAGTGCTGGAGTCCATGGCTGAGGTAGATGGGGTTATGTGTCCCCAGAAACAGAGTCCCCATTTGCATTTCTGATTAAAAAAAGGAAATAAAGAAGTTTTCTATGAATTGTGCTTCACTTCTACAAGTAGAAAGAGAGGTACCCAGAGAGGCAGCTGAATAAACCAAAAAATACTTCAAAAGCAGTAGGTTCTCTTCACTCCAAGACAGAGGATTCCAGGTTCCACTTCATCAAACTGGTTTGAGCCCATATGTTCCAAAAAACCTGAGAATAAACATTGCCAGTGCCCAAAGATGAACAGCCCAGAGTGCTGGAGCAGCTTTTGCTTCAAGAAGTTGGATTTCAAGGGCTCAGGAAAGGAGGGATGTCACCAAAAAAATCCAACCAATAAATCAAACCAATTCACAGGTGAACCAAGGCACGTTGGCACTGCAGAAGTGAGGGTAAGACATTCTTTTCCCCAATAAATTAGAACGATGTTTTTTAAAAAAATCTTATTGGGTGCTTAAATAGAAGCGAATTATCCCATCAGCATTATTCTTCCAACCCACCAAGAGCAGAGCACGTCCTTCAGTCTGCACTGGTTATCCAGCAGCCCCTGGAAGGGCAGAACCATGATTTTCAGAGCTGCAATTTCAGTCTTTCTCCAGAGCTTCAGTCTTCCATCAGTACGGATCTTCCTCATCCGTGTCCTAGATGGGGAGCATGGAGAGAAACGGAGACGATGTGTGAAGACAGGAATGAAGTCATGAGTTCAGCCAGAGGCTGAGCCTGGCTGGGCTTCTGGCAAGAAATGCTGCTGGGCTTGAGCAGGACAGAGGACTTGCAAAAACATTGATACAAAAATAAAAAACAATAAACAAACAAAAAAAAAACCCCAAAAACCAAACCCCCTCCTCCTAAAAAAAAAAACCCAAAAAAACCCCAATAAAAATAGCAATAACNACAACAACAAAATAACCACCAAAAACCAAACCCCCCCCCAAAAAAAAACCAATAAAAATAACAATAAAAATAACAATAAAAATAAAAGTGCTAAATCTGTCTGACTTCCCCCTGACACAGTCACCACAGCATAACCCACATGTGAAATGTGTTTTAAGAGGAGCAGCAGCTAAGGATGAACCAGAAATTGCAGCACCACCCTGCAGACACCGTCCTGAGCAGCACAAATTATTGTTTTTCAGCCCTCACAACCACACACTCTCAACTCCCCATCATCTCTCGCTGTAACCACAGGACTCATTTGATGCTGTCCCCACAAGCAGCTCTGCAGCTCTGAGCTGGAACCTCACCCAAACTCCTCAGCTCCACAAGGGAAATGTCCCTGACACTCCAGACATTTTCAGTCTAAAGCCATTTTGTACCGGCTTTGCAATTTTAATTGTTTGGTCACATATTAAGCATGAGAAAAGCACATTAGAGAACCCTCAAAAATGCAGACTCATTAAAGTGAGTGGGGCAGCGTTCTCAGAGAGCTGATCAGATAAATATTTCAATAGCAGACAGCAGAGGATCAAACCTGACAAAACGAAAGCAGCAGGATTTTATCTTTCCAATTTGACTCCTCCCAAAGGATGACGAGACATTTTTCAACTTTTAAGATCTCCCGCTTCCTGAGAGCATTTCCCTCACCAAACTGGGGCTCCATCCTTTCCCACGTCTCCACCTGGTGCTCCCAGAACCAGGAACAGCCTTTGGCACAAAGCGTTTCCTGCTCCTGCACCTCTCCAAACCCTCGCTCCCAACACGGCAGCTCTGTACCTGCCGTGCCTCATGCAGAACTGTAAATATTTTATGTCCAACTGACGTAATTGCCTGGTTTTCATCCTGTATCTAACAGGAGCCATCAGCACACGCCTGTCTGCAGGCTTGGGCATTCAGGACATTTTAAATCACTGGCATTACAGGAGTGAATCAAACAACGCGTATTTAAATCCTCCTAATGCACGTCCTGGCTCTGTCCCTGCAAGGTGCCCCTGAGGTAAATGTGGGAATGAAAGCCCTCCCAAGCTGGGCATTACTCTGGAATGTGCCACTCTTGTGGCTGCTGATCCCAGCACCCAGGACTCGCAGGAAACAAGGGAGCAGGCGGCAAAACCGCTCAGGAGCGGGAGCAGGCGAGGGACAGGAGCTGCTGTGGGGTGGGAAGGGCAGGAGCAGGATGAGAAGGCAGCCACAGCTTCAGAGAGCGCAGCAAACAAAAACCAGAAACAAACAAACCACAAACAGAGCATTTAGCAATGCTCTGTTGCAATGAAAGTGAGGTAAAAGCAGGAAGATCTCCAGCAGCTCTGCAAAAACACGGGGGCTGAGGGGTCCCTGCCTCCCTTTCCCAGCACAGCTCTGCCGGTCTCAAACTGCTTCCACAGAGCCCCGCAGCAGCTGGCACTTCAATCCTCATTTTCCATCTCAAAACGACAGCTTTGATCCCAATCAAGTCACATGAAACGTGAGTCTGATGGATCTCATGACAGCTTCCCCCCAGCACCACCAGCAGCTTCACTCTCTGCAGCCGGAGCTCCAGGAGACATTTGGGACAGACCTTGGGCACCCCGAGCTGTTGGACACTCTCCCTGCTGCTCTCAGCACCTCCTCTGAGCACCCAAGTTGGCAAAACCGCTGTGAAAACACCGATTTTCCACTTACCACGCAGTTCAGACACCACTCCCTGAGCTTGCCCCCGCAGCCCGCTGGGTCTGGGTGCTCAGGCCTGCAGGAAAAGCGCAGGATCAGCCGGATTTCCCCCCCTAGACATTCCAATATCTCATCTGGACTGTGAATTTTGATTATACCACATGGAACTGGAGGGTTTTCATCGTGGGGGAAAGCCTCTGACTCTGCACAGCAAAACCCAAATGACTAAAAACCGCCTGGTGCCTCATTTCGAAGGCAGATATTTCACTTAAGTGCCTCAGAGTAAAACAGAAGTTGCTTTTTTGCTGGCAAATATTACACTATCTATCAGAATGTTAAAATACTGCAGTAAAAAAAGTAATTCTGCAAGGAATTGTTGTACTGACATAATTTCAAAGCCAGGTGCAGCTCCTGCAGCAGCACCACTGCCCTGTCCTCTCTACTGGACCTTCCCAGAGCAGAATCCTCGCCTGAGCAGAGGGGAATTCAGCCTCCAAGGCTCCTGCAGGACCTGGCATCTCTGCTCAGGCCACCACACATAGCATTATTCGGTTTATTTTATTGTTAGGGGGACTTCATATCAAAATGCAACATGTAAACCTCACACATGCAAAATACCCGGCTGACTCATGCTGAAATAAACCTGATTACAGAAGTGAAATAACGCCTAACCCCAAACTGCTCCAGTTCCATGGCATTCCTCACGCGAGTGACAGAAAAAAGGGGATGTACTGCACTTGGTGTACAGGGGATTATCCAAAATGGGGATTTCCCAGAGCTTTCTGAGTGCTGGGTGAGAAGCAGGGACTGAACTGCAGACAACTCATGCTGAAGGACAATGGGGAAATCATCCCTCGTGCCTGTGCCAACACCCCAAAGTGGAAATACCGGCTCCAGCTTGCAGGCAGCACTTACTCATCAGACACTTCAATGGAGGATTTCTTGTAGCCAGGTTTTCCTTTCTCCTTCAGCACCCGGAATTTCCTTCCCATCCTCACCAGCAGCAGAACGACCACGATGACGGAAGGGACGAACACCAGGATGGACAGCAGGGCTGCTGAGGTCAGCTGGAAGGACAGGCCTGCAATGACACAGCTCTGCTGAGCCTCGGGGACAGCAACTCACCCAGGACACGGCTGGGTGGCCCTTCCACGTGGGACACACTGGGAACAGCCTGGCACCAAACCTGGGGGGCTGCTGC